>APFE030064119.1:85563-128009 GCA_000404065.3 Pinus taeda
CGCTTCATTTCGACAGAATTCCTTGTTTCACACATCGGGACAAGTCGCACTCAAATGATGCTTCAGAGCAATCAAAGATGAATTTTGGGAAAATGAGAGAGGTTTTTGTCCACAACATGCCAAAGAATAAAAATCTCCTTCACTTTTTACACAGGTGTCATGGTTTGAGATAAATTTCAAGAATACCGTTGCCTCAGGAGAATCAAAGACACCCCTGAAGTGACCTTGGGAAAATCAAGTTTTCTCCTAGCTTGGTTGGCCAAATGATTTGATTGATGGTTAAAATGATAACTAGACAAAGATATATTTCCAATGAGCTATCATGAGATAAATTTGGGGTTGAGGAAGGCATTCAAAAGTTGACTGCAACAGCACTCTTCTTTCAGGCAGCCTCATTTGGCACTTTTTGACCAGTCTTGGGAGATTTGCTTTTTGATAGGTCAAATCAACTCCATAATTTCCACTTGGGCTGGAAAGTAGACTCAAATACCTTTCCAAAGATCTATCCTGCACCCGATTCTGACACCAGGAAGGCCTCCAAAAGCCTCCTGAAAAAGGGGTGCGACCACTCAGAGCAAGGGTGCGACCAGTTGGGCGGGGTGTGACCACTCAGTGCCACTCCCACAGTGTGTTTTCAGAAGGGGTGTGACCACTCAGAGGGGATGCGACCACTCGAGCCTGGGGTGCAACCACTCGGCCTGTTTTGTCCAGAAACCCTCCAAATCGATCAAATCGCCTTCCTAAGTGCCAAATCGATCGAGTTGAGTCAGTAGGGCATTCCATGGGCAGACTTCATTTCTTATGAGGTCTTCACAGCGCCACCACAGCCACAGCTAGAGCCAGAGGCCATTCATGAGGAGGGAGGTCCATCACACCAGCCCGAGATTATTGTGCTGAGACATGTTGTTTCCCCACTACAGTGTACATATCAGAGAGGTCATAGGACCTTGTTTGCAGCAGCTCGACGAGTATTTTCTCCATAGCAGGTGGAAGGGGTCTCGTCGTCATCATCAGAGCAGTGAGTGTTATCTCCACATCAGGTGGAAGGGGCCTCGTTGCCGACAGCAGCACAGGTAGCAGAGAGGGGCAAGCAGCCCATGATTGAGGAGAGAGTGTTTGGTGCCCTGGTTATTGATCTTGACGCTCATTCTCCTAGCACAGAGCTCAAGGATATTATCCAAGAGCAAAGCACCGAGATCCACTCGCTGCAGACACAATTATTGATGGCAAAATGGGTAATCAAATATTTGGAGCAGCGAAACAAACAGCTGGAGGATGAGAAGGAATTGGACGAGCTATGGAGAATTCGAAGTGACCGAGTCATCAACCGTAGGAGGCCCGGTGACTTGCTACCCAAAGAGAGAGAATCCATGCTTATCCGAGTCAACACACACTTAGAGGGGCTGTTGGCTAAGGCCAATCGGAACAACAAGTTGCTAAGAAACATGAAAAATCATTATTGGGCAAGAATGCATGTTTGCAAGGCGAAGATGAAAATTCTTCAAAGGAGGTTGACCAAGGCTCCCAAAGGAAGGAAGAAGACGAACCCGCTCAGTATCTTGGCTGAGGCCTCTCTCACTCACCATGGTACTCATTATCTTCCTCCCAGCAGCAAACCCAAGAGATTTGAGGATTTTGAGGCATTTTTGGGAATTTTATAGGTTTTGGCCACTCGAGTGGTCTCACCCCGTACGAGACCAGTCGTCGATACAGCTCGGAACGGGGAAAACTCTACATGGTTGGATTTTTCATGTAAAAGTACACTTGCCTATGGAAGGTTTTCCAATTTTGTGAAGATTTGGGCAGCCAAAAGCTCAAAATACAGGCAAATTTTGACTTTCTGCCCCTTTTTTGAGTTGTAGAAAGCAGTCTTGGGAGATTTGATTTTTTAGGGGTCAAATCAACTCCAAATTCAGAAATTCTGGTTTGGTTGGAAATTAGACTTCCAGACCTTTCCAACGAGCTATCCTGTACCTGATTTGGACTCTGGGAAGGCCCTCAAACAGCGCTTCCAAAAGGTGCGACCAGTCAAGCCAGATTTGCCAGTTTTTGACCAGTTCGGCCAGCTAAGCACTGTTTTTACTTTAGTTGACTTTTGAGGCATGTAAATGATGGATTTTTGTGTAATTTTCATGGCAATTAGATACTTTTACTCTCCTTGAACACTTCTAGAAGTTTCCTTGATGTAAATGGTAAATATTTAATGCATGGATAGGTTTCCTAAGTTTTAGAGGCAAGTTGTTTTGACTGCCTATTATCTAGTGATTAGTTTAGAATTAGTTGAAACAGCTCCTAGGAAGCTGAGCTCGACCCCTAGAGGGGGGGAAAGGAGTTAGACCTTCTATATTATGCCTTCTCTTACTCATTTTCATGGTTGGACTCTTGAGGGAGAAGCTCTATTGTATATTTTACTTGTATCTCTGCAATTTTGAGGAAAAGGAAGGCCAAGGTTTTGCAGACATCATTGTGGATTCTTGTGGATTATTGTGTTGATGGTGTGTTTCCTACTTGTTTCTTGTAAGTTTGTTTATGTATTCTACATCTCTCTTTTGCTTCTATTTGGACAGATGAAGTGGTAAAGTTTGAATACATGCTTTGACATGCTCAGCTTTTTAGTTTGTTCAAATTTTATGTTTTCCACTGTCTAGAGAGGATTCAAATTCATTGTTTGCCCTCTTTAGCTTCTCTTCTTTCCTCCTTGATCATCCATCTCAGCTAAAGGCATCAGCATAAACTCCTACCTTGCCCCAAAGACCCACCTGCAAAAACTGAGCTCAATCCCCGCACCCTGAATTGCACTCCCTCCAATTGCCACCAAAAAACCCAAAAACTTTAAATCAATCCCCCTTATCAGTTTACTAGCCTAAAATCCTTGTTCCTAATTGGTCAACTCATCCTATTGACAAAATCCACCGAGTTTTGACCCGAGAGAGCCTTCTCATACCTCGTAGGGCTAACTACGAGGCGAAATGGTTTGATGTAGCTTTGAGGTTTGTCTATCTCAGCCTAGGTGAAATCTCAAACGCTAACAGGACCATTGTCCAGTCTTCGCAAATTACCTCTTAGGAGGAGGACCGATGCTGTTAAGGCTGGAAGCACAAGAAGGACCTAGCGTGACGCCTACTTTGTGGTGCACGATTTATCAAATAACTGGAAAACACGCTACAGACAACTGCCATTTGTTACAAAAGTATATACAAAATTCATAGCAATTGTTTTGTAACTTTTGTAGGTCAGTGGGACACAATGAGCACACTTGTAGAAGCCATGAGTTGATGATGGATAGAACTCCCACCTACAGAGTTCAAGCCAAATCACAACCCCTAGACCAGAATGCAGGAGTGGCTCAAACAGGATTTCAGGGGCGGAGATGAGGCGGAGGCGGAGGAGGACCTGGAAGAGGTCGCAGTCAGTTTATATGCTACAATTGTAGAGGGCTAGGACATTATTCTCGTGATTGTACAAATCCGACGTGACCATTGTGTTTATATTGCACCTTGTTTGATCATGAGATGGAAGATTTTCCTATGCTAATAGCTAGGATACGCGACAAAGGAGTGCTACCGCCTCCCTCGACTAAGAACCTGTAGATGATGATGTCTAAGCCACATGAGGAAGATCCAAATGTGAACTTTGTGCTCTGAAATGAAATCACAACAGGAGATGAGAAAGGAAAACAACCGGAAGATAGTACTTAGGTTCGAAAGCCCCGGCGAAAGAAGTGGAGTTTGACTTGGAGCGCACTCGGGAAACCTTCATGGAAGCCAAAAAGAGCTTTGTTGAGGCCTCCACTTCAAGAATCAAAGATAGACTAGAGTCGGAGATGGACCCATCTATGCTCACAACGTTCTTAGAAACATGCATGAAGTTACTGCGCAATAGTAAATTTGTAAAAGGGTTACAGGAACTCATTAACAGATGTGCTAGGACTGCGCAAGGAGAACCGCGCATGGTCAGAAAGATTGGAAAGCATAAGACAAGGACGAGAAGAGAAATGAGGTTAACCGTGCAAATTGGAGAATATGAAATGGACCAAGTAATTCTGGATTTAGGATCGGATGCAAATGTTCTGCCAAAGCAAACATGGGAGCGAATGGGGAGACCTACGCTACAATGGTCTCCTATTCAGTTGCAAAGGGCGAACCAGCTGAAGATAATACCCATGGGGTGATTGCAGGGAATCATTGTGGACATTGAAGGAGAGAGCATGCTAGCAGTATTTGAAGTGATCGAGAATTTTGATGACAACAATCCCTATCTCATGCTCTTAGGAATTTATTGGGCCACTGACATGAATAGGGTTATTAATCAGAAGAAGCGCAAGATGATTTTTGAGAAGAAGTCACTACGTGTAGTTATACCTCTGGACCCTGTTGAAGGATCGCGCTATACAGAGCTGGTGCGCGACTATGAAAGAGATGATGATTTGGACTGCATCTATAAGATAACAGAGCGAAACCAAGACTGGGTGAATCCCACTATGAATGGACAACTTGCATGGGAGCGTGAGAACTCCTGTACTTTGGATTTAGATGAGGAAACAGAGTGATGGCAAAACTGGTTACATGAGGTGACTACACTAAATTGTAATATGTTGACAAGGTTGCTACATTGCGTATTGACAGAAGTAAGATACTTGCCTACTTATGATGGCCTAAGTGAGGTAGATACTTTCTTGAATAAATTTGAAAGGGAGGTGCCGGAAAAGCAATTCTTCCAGGCCTTGGATTGGGTATTATGTGCTACGCCCGCGAGGTGGTGGGGTACACACAAAGGGATCTTTGATGACTGGCACGAGTGTAGGGGAATGATGCACTTATGATTTGGGAAGCCGAGGGTGCAATTGACAGACAAGTACAATGGATAGGATGATCCGCACACACATCTGGCCAAATGGACACAGGCCTATGGGAAAAAACCACAACCTAAGTGGGTACACCTATTTTGTCATAGCTTGTTATACCAATGAACTGGTACATATAAATAGAGCTCAGCCACAGGATAGGTGAATGGGATGTTCTACATAAAGGGTTCGTGATGACCTTCAATTTTGAGGATGAGTGGGATAGCATTGATGAAGCGCTACAAGAGGTAAAAGCAACCATCTTTAGGATACCATAGGAGCTAGTATAATTGATTTAGCCTAAATGGGCTACTTAGCTGAACTATGTGCTGGAATGCTGTAATGTAATTTCTGAAGAAGAAGATGAAGATCCCCAGAAAATTAACATTCCAGAGACGGAAGGCCACCGCGAGGTTAAGGGACCATAGATTGAGAACCCCAACATAATTGTGTCGGTGAAGACTAAGTAGGTGAATATTGGTATGGAGGCGAAACCTAAATTTGTGAATATTGGAGACTATTGGGATGGATCGACAGAGGATAAGGTCGCTGAATTGATCTGCGAATATCAGGACTTATTCCCGACCAAGTCTATGGATTTTAAGGGAATAATTGAATATTTAGGGGTAATGAAGATCACATTAAAACCAGATAGAAAGCCAGTTAAGTAGTGGCCGTATCGCTTAAATCCAAAATACAAGGAGAAGGTCCACGTAGAACTAGAAAATATGCTCGTGGCAGGCATCATTGAGCCTATGGAGGAATCTAACTGGGTAAGCCCGATGGTGGTGCAAGAAAAGAAGCAGTTGGAAGAAATAAGAATATGCGTGGATCTCAGAAGGTTGAACGATGTGTGTAAATGATCCATTCCAAAATCCATTCACAGATGAGGTGTTGAACAATGTAGGCGGTCAGGAATCATATTCTTTCACTCATGGGTTCTCAGGGTACCACCAGATCAAAATCGTGCCGGAGGATAGAAGCAAGACAACCTTCATGACTGAGTGGGGTTACTTTCAATATACTGTCATGCCATTTGGATTGAAGAATGCCCCTACTATCTTTTCACGCGTAGTTGTTGCGGCATTCAGGGAATATATTCATAAATTCTTGGAGGTCTATTTTGATGACTGGACTGTATTTGGGCTGGTTAGGTGCCATGTAGCGAACTTGCACTTGATGCTGGATACATGCCGAAGATACCAAATTGCGGTAAACCTCAAGAGTGTACGTTCTTCGTTCCTTTTGGGAACCTGTTAGGGCATGTGGTTTGTAGACAAGGACTGATAGTAGACCCCGGGAAAATCATGGTGATTCTAAATTCGTAAGCTCCGCGGAGTGTGAAATAGTTGCCTGCTACTCTGGGGCATACGAGGTACTACATGAAGTTCATCAAAAGCTATGTCCAAATCACCGCGCCGATGGAAAAGCTGTTGAGAAAGGATGTCACATCCTACTGGAATGATGACTGTAAGAAAAGCCTGGATGTATTGAAAGAAAAGATGGTCACTGCGCTGATTCTGGTCTTCCCAAATGGGAAGAAAGAGTTTCATGTCCATGTTGACGCATCGAGTATAGTGCTGGGGGCAGTACTAACACAGGAGGGTGGAGAAGGCTTGGATCACCCTATTGCGTTCGTAAGTCGCAGATTATCTAAAGAAGAAAAGAATTATTCCACCACTGAATGCGAGGGACTGGCTATGGTGTATGCACTCCAGAAATATTGACACTACTTGCTAGGGGGACACTTCAATATGTATACATATCATTCTGCACTAAAATACTTGGTTAATAAGCCTGTGTTTGGGGGGGGGCGCATATGCAGATGGCTTTTATTGTTCCAAGAATATGATTTTGTGGTTATTGTAAAGCCTAGACGATTGAACACGAGACCAGATCACCTATCACGCATTGAGATAGGGGAGGAACCTACTAGTCTAGATGAAGGATTACCTGATGCACAACCCTTTTTTGTGCATGTAGAGGATGGACATTTTGAAGATACAATTCACTATCTTACGATTGGAACTGCACTAAAAGGGTACTCTGTCCAGCAGAAGAAGGAACTGGTGGTGCACGCGGTAGATTTCTCTGTCATTGCGGGGCACCTATATAAGATGGGGAATGATGAGATACTGCGAAGGTATGTACCTAAATTTGAATGAAGCAATATCCTTGTGAATGCTCATGGGGGCACTGTGGGAGGACATTATGCAGGGAGAGCGATCGCGTAGAAGATTCTCCGCTGATCAGGAGCTCAGGACCAAGTGTCGTAAAATGGTAAAAAATGAAAGTTCTTAGAACTAGTTCAAACCTAAACAACTGGATAGAGCTCGTCCTCCTGATTCCGGCACCACAAACAATTTGAAAAACGGTCTCCGTATGCAGAAGTTATGCCAAAACAAAATCGCCCAATGACTCTTAATTTTTGATTTTTAAAAAAATAAATTAAAAAAAGTATATTCCACAAAATATTCCTTGGAATATTCCAGGGAATATTCCTTTTGGGAAGCCAATCAAAAACTGCCACGTGGCATGCTCCGATACCACCATGTGGCTCATGGTGACGTCAACAGATGGGTGGATGTCATACGTTAAAATTTTGGTGGCAGTGAGGTTTGATCCCATGCCCTCCTGTTAAACACCCAAACCGTTAACTGTTGAGCCATAACCACAGGTTTTTTTATGTGGGTGGGGAAAAATTTATTTAAATTTTGAATTTGGTTAAGGTCAGGGCGTAAGGGGGCCAGCCCCTAACGGCCAACCCCCATACATATGACTACGCGCCCAAAACCGTGGGCCTAAACCCTTAACCGTTGGCGCGAAATCCAATGCAAACCACTAGCCCGAGTTTTTTGGTCACATGGAAGAGTTAAACTGTAGTTAGCCGGCAGTTATGGCAGATTTAGCGGATCTGTTGGCGGTGGCGCAAAATTTGGTGGCCACCCCATATTTAGTGGGGTTATCTGGCAGTTAGCCAGTTCTATCTGGAGTTTTTCTAGGGGCAGACTGGAGAAACTTTAAGGAGCCATACCCTTGGCTAGGAAAGGCCTTTTGGGACGATTTTTTTTTTTTGACTTTGGGTATCTTCAACCTTTTGAAGCCATTGGCATAAGTTTCACAAGCATCTAAGGTCATTTGCAGGTATTTTTTCTTCATGGAAGTTCTAGGAGCCACCAAGGCCAAATCAGTTTGGGAGCTGCATTGGGAATTGTGCAGCCATTGAATGTGGAACGAAGGTCATTCCTGAAGGCTTTCAGCATTATGAATCCATTTATACAACTTGTTTTTCTTATGGAGGCATTCTTCTCATTGTTTAGCTTCAGGGAAGCTTTCAGGTCCACTAGGGCCATTTCAGTGCTTGAGCTGTTTGGGGGCTATGTTCATCCATTTTTGGTGATTCAAAAGCCTATGTCTGCTATTTTCGACCTTCTGAGTCTAATGGCAGAGGTTTTGGAACCAATTGAGGTCATCTTCACCTCAAAATTCTCCATTCAAGTCTAAAGGGCCACTAGGGACAATTGGGGAAAGTACTGTATCAGGTACAATTTCACTGTTTAGTGCTTGGGAAAGAGCATGTTTAGCTAATTCCTATCTTCTGATTCTGTATTTACAGTCAGATCTGTCTTTCAAGACACTAATATTCTTGTATTAGCCTTTGTAGTATTTTTAATACAAGAGGACAAGCCTAGTTGGAGAGGCTTGGTCCAACATATGTAGCCCAGAAGGGGTGAACTGCTTTATCATTTTGATGTCTTTATTTGCTGAAGATGATATGCTAAAAAAACATTGATATAAAGTGTTAAACAACAAATATACATAACTTGCATACACACATAATCACCTATTCAGCTGCAGAAAGTTATTTGTCTTATTCCGGAAGACATCAAACTTCAAGTATGTGTATGTCAAAGACTTCTAAGTGTTTACTTTGTTATTTCTTTAGGCAGAGCCTGTAGAGGGCCAGGTAGCCTTTGGAACTCATCCTCTCTTTAGAGGTGACATGTACAGTGAATGCCCCTACAGTCTATCTCTGTATAAGAAATAAGAAGTTTTCACATTTTCAGAGGTCACTTGGAGTGTATAACTCACGTTTGAAATTATGGGAAATGGATACCTTGCACCCTTAAACAAGTACATTCCATTTTCAGATCAGATGGTATCAGAGCACTAGGTTTGCTTGACTGACATCACTAGCTTGATTGTGCAAAAGGTGTTAAAGCAGTGTAAGAGATTGACTATTTTATGTGTTGCAAATGGTTGCTTGAATAAGAAGGGGTTTTTTGTTTGACATTTGGTTAAAGCTTGTCATTTGATTGAAAGCTTTGAGAACTCTTATTTGGAAGTTTCTTTTGTTTAATTGACCATTTACATAATGTCAACTTCTTCCACAAGTGAAGTTTCCTCTTTCACAAAATTCTTCAATGATGACATGAAGAATGAGTTCATTAAGGTGAAGGACATGGTGCAGATTCTCATTGAGGATCAAAGAGAAAGTGTTAAGCTACATGCACAATTGTTGGCTATGCAGGATGAGAAGGAAATAATTCTCCAAAGATTGCATGACATGGAGAAACAACTCCTTCAAGCTCAAGAAGCTTTGTCCAATAAAATTCCTGAGGATGAGGTAAATCATTCAAACTTGTCTTCAAATTCTTTTAAGAATGGTTATGTTGGTTCTTTTGAGAAACATACCAGAGGCATAGGGTCCAAGTTGATGTCCAAAATGGGATATGAAGGAAAAGGATTGGGAAAACATGCACATGGTATAGTTGAGCCAATAATGGTTGAGGTAAGGCCTAATAATTTGGGTCTTGGTTATGGATAATCTTATGGAGAAAGTTCCAAAGTAGCCATGAAGGCAATTGAAACGGTTCCTAGAAGGAGTTTCATTTCAAGTTCCCTACCTCAAGTTGGTAAATATTGTATTCTTGGGGAATGCAATAGTTTGAAACATACATTGCAAGAAGAAGGTGTGCATAAGAATGCACTTGAACAAGAGAATTGTGAAAGCTCTAAAACCATTGAAGGGATTGATGGTGTTTCAAAAGGAGCTTCTTCTTCATTTGATTCACCTCCTCATGAAGGTAATGAAGGTGAAAGAGAAAGGTATAAAATTGATTTCGATCATATTTCCTTTGATCATGTAAAGCATGGTAAATTTCCACATAAGCATTGGAAAAGAATTGCATGTTATTTTTGTGGTTTGGTTAACCCATAGTGTTTCTAGATGTTGGAAAAGAATGGCAAAATACATGAAAGTTTTGAAGGAAAGGAGGCAAGAAGCCAAAGTTCCATTGAACAATGCAAATCATGCTATCAAGAAGATGAACATGTGTTGCACTTATTGCCATAAGCATGGACATACTGCTGAAAGGTGTTGGACTCTGAATCCAACATTGCTTCCACGAAAGTTGAAGAAAGTGGAGAAAGAGTATGGCAAGAATGGGAAGGAATTTTCCATCATTGATATGTGTCAAGATGATATACATGTTGATATCGATGTGCAGTTAAAGGAAGCGCCTTTGAAATGGATTGGTAAGAAATGGTTAGAATTATTATCCAATTAAAGTTGCATGTCTTTTGATTGAATGCATTTCTTTGTTAAGGGAATGCAAGTTGCAGGATGGTAAAAGATGAGTATAATACTCACTAGTTTTGCAACAATGTTTTTCATTTCAACTCTTGTCACCCATATGTGTTTTTATTGGGTTGATGTACCTATTGGTTTTTGCAAAAGAAGAGTTGAAGTTACACCTGTACATAGATGTTGTAGGTGTATTTGTCGAGCTGTATATAGTTCATTGTACATGATACATGCATAGGTGTTTGTAAATGTATCTTGTTGTTGGTCAACTAGTGTCGCTTGTGAGCACACTTTTACATTTTCGATTGTGTCACATGTTTCATCGACTTGTGTCAATTGTACCACTTATGTTGTCGACTTGTGTCGATTGTGGTGCACATGTTTCATCGACTTGTGTCAATTGTAGCACTTATGTTGTCGACTTGTGTCGATTGTGGTGCACATGTTTTGTCCACTTGTGTCGATTGTGTACACACTTGTTATGTTGATGGTCGAGTCCATTGTTCAACATATTTTAGGACAAATTGTTGTTGATGATTGTCTTGTTGCACAAGATGCCTTTGGTGTCATTTGGTGCAGGGACGAAATTTGGTGCAAAGCTGTGCACAATTCTATGAGCTGGAAAAGCATGCATGTAAAGAGGGCTCAAATTTCAGCATGGGTCTCTACTTCTTTTGAGAAGTTTTTGCAGCAAGTATCCCAAGAGTTTGGGATGAGAATTTGCGGTACATTCAACATGCTACAGCCGGTAAAAGCCTTCTCATTTGGGAGGCAACTCTTCTTCTGGAGCGAAGGTGCCATGGATGGGCATCATGACAGTTGGGAAGCCCACATGTTTAGAGGAATATTTCAGCTCATATATCAGCAAGTTTCATTGCTGGTTCCTGCAATTTCAGATTTGTCTGGTGAAAGAACTTGGTCGGGATTCGACGAGTACTTGGCTTATGCAGCGAAAAGTCGCCATGACGACAGTTGGAAAGGTAGGACATTTTGGCATCAATATGCTCTTTTAGCTGAATGAAAGAGGATATTTTTGTTCCTCAAGGGCTGTACAGTTCAGTTCAGAGATTCAGTAAGCTTTTGGGGACCAAAAGCCTTCTCATTTGGGAGGTGTGATCAGGAGCTTAGGACCAAGTGTCGTAAAATGGTCAAAAATGAAAGTGCTCAGAATTGGTTTGAACCTAAACAACCGGATAGAGCTCGTTCTCCTAATTCTGGTGCTGTAAACAGTTCGAAAAATGGTCTTCATATGCAGAAGTTATTCCAAAAACAAAATCGCCCAATGACTCTTAATTTTTGAATTTTTTCAAAAAAATTAAAAAAAGAATATTCCACAAAATATTCCTTGAAATATTCCAGGGAATATTCCTTTTGGGCAGCAAATAAAAAATTTCCACGTGGCATGCTCCGAGACCACCACGCGGCTCATGGTGACGTCAGCAGATGGGTGGATGTCATACGTTAAAATTTTAGGGGTAGTGAGGTTCGATCCCATGACCTCCTGTTAAACACCCAAACGCTTAACCGTTGAGCCACAACCACAAGTTTTGTTATGTGGGCGGGGAAAACTTTATTTAAAGTTTGAATTTGGTTAAGGCCGGGGCATAAGGGGGCCAGCCCCTAACGGCCAGCCCCCATACATATGACTACGTACCCAAAACCGTAGGCCTAAATCCTTAACCGCTGGAGCGAAATCCAATGCAAACCACCAGCCCGAGTTTTCCGGTCAGATGGCGGAGTTAAATGACAGTTAGTCGGCAGTTATGGCAGATTTAGCGGATCTGTTGGTGGTGGCGCCAAATTTAGCGGGGTTATCTGGCAGTTAGCCAGTTTTATCTGGAGTTTTTCTAGGGGTAGATTGGAGAAACTTTAAGGAGCCATAACTTTGGCTAGGAAAGGCCTTTTGGGACGATTTTTTTTTTTTTACTTTGGGTATCTTCGACCTTCTGAAGCCATTGGCATAGGTTTCATAGCCATCTGAGGTCATTTACAGGTGTTTTTTCTTCATGGAAGTTCCAGGAGCCACTAAGGCCAAATTAGTTTGGGAGCTGCATTGGGAATTGTGCAGCTATTGAATGTGGAACGAAGGTTATTCCTAAAGGCTTTCAACATTCTGGATCCATTTCTACAACTTTTTTTTCCTATTGAGGCATTCTTCTCATTGTTTAGCTTCAGGGAAGCTTTCAGGGCCACTAGGGCCATTTCAGTGCTTGAGCTGTTTGGGAGCTATGTTCATCCATTTTTGGTAATTCAAAAGCTTGTGTCTGCTATTTTCGACCTTCTAAGTCTAATGGCAGAGGTTTTAGAACTAATTGAGGTCATCTTCACCTCGAAATTCTCCATGTAAGTCTAAAGGGCCACCAGGGACAATTGGGGAAAGTACTGTATCAAGTACAATTTCACTGTTTAGTGCTTGGGAAAGAGCATGTTTAGCTAATTCCTATCTTCTGATTCTGTATTTACAGTCAGATCTGTCTTTTGAGACACTAATATTCTTGTATTAGCCTTTGTAGCATTTTTAATACAAGAGGACAAGCCTAGTTGGAGAGGCTTGGTCTAGCAGATGTAGCCCAGAAGGGGTGAACTGCTTTATCATTTTGTTGTCTTTATTTTCTGAAGATGATATGCTAAACAAAACTGATATAAAGTGTTAAACAACAAATATACATAACTTGCATACACACATAATCACCTATTCAGATGCAGAAAGTTATTTGTCTTATTCCGTAAGACATCAAACTTCAAGTATTGGTATGTCAAAGACTTCTAAGTGTTTACTTTGTTATTTCTTTAGGTAGAGCCTGTAGACTGGAACTCATCCTCTCTTTAGAGATGAAATGTCTAGTGAATGCCCCTACAGTCTATTTTTGTATAAGAAATAAGAAGTTTTCACATTTTTAGAGGTCACTTGGAGTGTATAACTCACATTTGAAATTATGGGAAATGGATACCTTACACCCTTAAACAAGTACATTCCATTTTTAGATCGTCCGCGCAGGGTTGTGGTGGCCGACCCTTCATCAGGATTCAAAAGCACATTGCAAGGCCTGTGATGTATATCAAAGAATAGGTAAACCATCGTGGAGGGATGAGATGCGTTTAATCCGCAAATGATGTTGTAGCCCTTTGAAAAGTAGGTGATCGAATTTGTAGGACCTATCAAACCTCAAGGAAAGATGGGCACGAGATATATTATCACTACGACAGAGTACCTGACTCATTGGGCAAAAGCGCAGCCAGTAAAATGTTGCACGATCGTGACAGCTGCAAAGTTTCTGTTTGAACACGTCTTGACGTGATTTGGATGTCTAAAGATCTTGATGAGCGATCGTAGTACACATTTCCTGAACGAGACGATCAATGCTCTGATAGAAGAGTTTCAGGGGTATCACCATAAAAGCACACTGTATCACCCAAAATCTAATGGGATAGTAGAAGCATTTAACAAAGTACTAAAGACTGCATTGACAAAGGTATGCAATGCGCAACGGAGTGATTGGGACTTGCGTGTACCTGCAGTATTATGGGCTTATAGGACAACATGCAAGAAACTGACGGGATAAACAACTTTCCGGCTTGTCTATGGAGTAGAGGCCATAATGCCTATGGAGTATATCATGCCTAGTCTGCGCATAGTGGTGCTCACAGGTATGATGGATCGTGGCACCCTAGAGGAGAGGCTCACACAGTAGGACGAGCTTGAAGAAGAATGGTTTTTGGCTGGATTCCACTAGTAGGTAGAAAAGCAGTGCGAAAAGGCCTGGCATGATTGACATATCAAGTTGCGCACCTTTAAGGTGAATGATTTGGTGTTGCTATATGATAGTAAGTTTGATCAATGCCCAAGGAAGCTCAGAATGCATTGGTTGGGACCGTATGTTATTAAGTAGATCATATATGGTGGAGCTGTGTAGTTGGTAAAACTAAATGGCGAATGCTTTTCAGGAAAAGTAAATGGCAGTCATTTGAAGCTATACATAGGTGGCATGGCCATATGACTAGCCACAGGAAGCACAGTCATAGCACTCTAGGTTGCTGAAAGGAGGCGCCAGATTATAAGCTACTCTACCTAGGAGCTGCGTGATGACAGGACTACACGCAATAGCGAAGTATCACAAGGTCCGCGACAACACGAGGGTTGGTTGGAAAGTGACTATTACAGTCACTATTCACGATGTGATGCTTGGTTTGAGACCAAATGGAGCTGGCGGCAGGCATTTAAGGCGAACTTTATGGGATAAATTTGGGAAAATCTACCGCCAAGGAAGCATTAATGGACCGAAAGTGGGGGCAATGGTCAAATTCAAATTCAAAAGATGCTATAAAGTGAAAAGGGCTTCCCAGCAAACAACACTTGGCAATTTGAGAATTGAGCTATTGCTCACCCAAAGATTCATGAACCCCGATTTATTCGATCTTTTGAATTCGAAGGCATTGTTTGAGCACTTACCTGAGCTGTTGAGAGAATTGTGGAATAGCGGTATGGCCATGCCAGAGGAAGCCATGGATATTGGAGAGATGACCGCTGAGGAGGCCATGCAGGCCATAATAGTAGGAGAAGCCCCAGAAATCACCGAGATAGTCATAGAAATCCCTAAGTCACTGCACACATCGAGACCCAAGAAAGATAAGCAGCCTATGGTACAGGTGCGCTTGTCCCCCAAGAATCTGTTAAGGACGAGGTTCACCATGGAAGAAAAGGGGAAAGCGATCAATTTGGAAGCTGGTGAGGAGGAAGAAGACTTTGAAGAAATCTTGGTAGAGGAGGAGGACAAAGAAATGGAGGAAGAAACCCAGGGTGCAAACCCTTTGACCAGGCTGCCCACGTATGTTCCTCCACTAAAGGGGAAAGCAAGGGTTCCTAAGGACCTAGATGAGAGGAAGAGCTCTCTGTAGACTCCACTGCCCCCCGATGACATCATTTTTTACGGAGCGCACTTGGGACCAGTTCCGGTTCTAAAATTTGAAGACTGGGATCTTGCGGACCACGAGAATTCCCACATATGGAAACTGCGTAGCTAATGAACCAAAAGAAAAACACATCGGTGGGAGTCATAGAGTTGGAACCACACAAGTGGTTGCGAGGAGTAGAGAAAGCAAGATTGTTAAACTTGCTCTGGGTGCCACATTACGATCGTGCCCTAATGACTATTTTTGTCATCAGGCAGCTGTTCTACCTAGTGCATGATGGGTGTTTGTGGTTGGAGGAGCCCATCCCCATCACGGATCATCTAATTCATAGACTTACCTGGCTCCCTTGCAAAGGGGAGGATCCAGTGAACATATTTGAGGGTAAATTGATGATTTGCCATCGCGAAGGCCATGAAGGAGAAGTTCAAGCTGGAGAAGAAAATGAGAGGGTATGCGATCTCCAATATCAATAATGCTACGGTCAAAGTCGTGACACAGATATTAGCTGGAAAAAATATGTGGAAGTGTCGCACGGATGAGATGCCCATGTTGATGGTTGCACTTGCACGCAGTGCGTAGAGGGGGTCCAGTTTAACTAGGCGGATTACTTGTGAAGAGAGTTCTTGGAGAACTACCACGAGGCACAGGAGCACGAAATACTTTCAACTATGCATGACTTCTGTTATCCATAGTGATGGTGGCTTGGGAATTGCTCGAGGATAGCCAGTTCCCAACGATTGTGCATGATCTTCCAGAGGCAACGAAGTACACTTCACTGTGGGAAGCTAAAGATGCGCAAAGGATCAGAGACAACAAAATATTTTGTGTGTTCATGGATATGAACATCAGAATGGGGATTAACTACAAGCCATAGTTATCACCCATTGTTTATAACAGTCTGTAGAGGTCAGCGGAGTTCATGAAGGACTTTCATCACGTGTACATTAGGGCGAGGAAGGACCCCGCAAAGGCATGGAAGGAGCTACCTTATCTGGTGACGGACGATGTCATATTCACCTTCCTTGAGTCATGGCTGCCACAATGGCAGACTCTAGCCAACTCCATGGTGGAAGCTAGAAGTCCATTGCACAGAGAAAAAAGGAGGAGGCAAAATTGTGGATGGCATAGTTGGCAGAGAAGAGAAGGAACGAAGTAGTAGTAGTTAAGGCGCAGGAGGCACATGACATTGTGAAGGCAGCACAAGAACAACAAAGGGTTGCTGAGAAGGAGTGTGAGGGAGAAAAGTCACCTTCACCCGAACAGGAGAAAGATCTAGAGGAAGGTGGCGTGGACCCACATATAGCGTCCACAAAACTAAAGTGAGAGTGCCCAAGAGAGCAGGTGGGGCTGCAGAAGAAGTTGAAGGTCTCAAAGACTTCTTTCAACCCGATCACCCTCATTAAGGGGGATCTCGATAACATAGGGGAGGTGGTGCAGGACGTCACCGCGGAGACCCTCTAGCAGTTCGCGGAGAAAAACTGGATGGTGTTGGGGGCCCTCTGGGCATAGATACAGGAGTTGCAACTACTCTATCAACCAACCTCGTAGTAGGCACGACTGCGGCTAAGGAAATGCTGCGTGTCTACATGACCAACACTATAGTGCTGCCAGAGGGAGCACTGGTTGTATAAAATGAGGCTAACATGCTTATGGTCAGTGCGGTGAAGGGAGTTGGAATAAACATGGTTGCACTCCCTCGGGAGACACTCTATGTTCTACAGGATGGAGTGTTAGGTCCCTATACTACTAGTGTAACCCCTTATTGTTATTATTACAACCCCCTTATTATATTATTGTGCCCATGTAGTCCCCATATTGTTATTATTGTGCCCCATAGAAACCCACTATTGTTATTATTGTGCCCTTACATTATTATTGTTATGTTGGCTATGATTATATTATGACCCCTTAGACTCCTATATATAGAAAGGAGGTCTTGTCATTTGAATCATCTAAGAATTGTTCATTTTTGTAATGTAAAGGAGGTTGCCCCCACGAAGAGGCTTATTTCTAAGGCGTTGATCTATCTTTTATATCTTTTTGTGAGCTAGTTTCATAACATTTGGTGTCAGAGCTTTGGATTCTATGGTTTCGCTGCTCCAAATAGCTCATCGTAGAATTTTTGCTATAACTTTTTTTTGCGACATCTCAAAAGCTAAAAAAGAAACCCATTTGAGCTGAAATAGTTCTAAATTTCAGATCCAAATTTCATAGCTTGTATTGCTATATTTTTGGAGGTATGATTTGAGGAAGTTAGGGTTTTTTTAGACTCCCGAATTACATTCCAAACAAGTGACCTGGGGAAAAGCGTCATAACTTTGGTTCTTAGAATTATATTGAAATTTTGTAAGAAGTTTAAAAAAGAGGACAACTTGTAGTTTTCTGTATATCAGTTTCAGGTACTAAGGTCGAAAAAGTGACACGTGGCACTTCGTACAAGTTCGCTCTACTGAATTAGTCTATAATGAGGTCATCGTGGAATATTTGGCATAACTCTTCCTTGGAGAATCTAATTGCGATCAGACTTGTGGATTTCGAAAGAGGACTCAGAGGGCTATTATAGGTTGAAATTGCAGAACCTAAAGATCCAAAATTACAGAGTTATAGTCGTTTCAAGATCGGGATCCTAAAATAAAGAAAAAGCGAGATGAGGGAGTTTGATGGCAAGGATCTGATAAATT
Organism: Pinus taeda; assembly: GCA_000404065.3. NCBI lineage: Eukaryota > Viridiplantae > Streptophyta > Pinopsida > Pinales > Pinaceae > Pinus > Pinus taeda. Next base: position 103,586 of record APFE030064119.1, read on the forward strand.
GGATACTACATATGGAGAAATATTTTGATCTACATGGTGTACCACTGTTACAAAAGGTAGGTATTACATCTTCATATTTAGAACCAAAACAATTTTTATGGTATAAAGGGCTTTGTTCTCGTAAACCACTTGTTACGTGGTCAATTTTCATGGAGGAAATGATAGCACATTATGAGGATACAAAGAGAAACACCTTCTTTAGCCAATTGATAAATCTAAAGAAAAAGTTTTCAATGGCACAACACATTGAGGACTTTCAAAAATTGAATATAAGGGAAAATAATATTCCAGATAAGTAGAAGATTGATGTCTCCATATGGACTTTAAAGGATAACATTCAACATGAGGTTCATATTTGGGAACCTAATTCATTGGAGAGGGCATTTAGGTTGGCAAGAAAAGTGGAAAGAAAAATTATGGCAATAAGGAAGTCTACCCCTCACAACTATAAAGATGGAAGTGTTGTTTCTCCTAGCCTTCCACAACCTACAAGGTTGACACCACAACATTTGGAAGAAAAAAGAGCAAAAGGGCTTTGTTACAATTGTGATAAAAAATACACTAAAGGTCATAAGTGTGCTGAGAAGAAATTATTTTACATAGAGTATGAAGAAGAGGAAGAAAACGATAAAGAAACATCAAAAAAAGAGGATATACACCAGGAACCAATCCCAGAGAAAGAAGAAATGAATCCGACCATATCTTGTAAAGAATTGGAAAGAATTACCACTCCTCAAACTCTCAAGATGGAAGGACATATCAGGAAGAAAAAGGTTCAAGAAGTGAAAGATCACATCGAGAAAGAAGAAATGAATCTTAGCATATCTTGTAATGCGTTGGCCGGAATTACCACTCCTCAAACTATCAAGATAGAAGGACATATCAAGAAGAAAAACGTTCAAGAAGTGAAAGAACACATCGAGCATCAAGAAATGAATCCGACCATATCTTGTAATTCATTGGAAGAAATTACCACTCAAACTCTCCAGATAGAATGACATGTCAAGAAGAAAAAGGTTCAAGTAGTGAAAGATCAAATCAAGCATCAACAAGTTCTCCAACTTTTAAAGGATAACGCCACTTTGGTGTAGAATCAAATGAAAGAAGAGGCAAATCAACATCGCAGTGAAAGAAGTTTTGATGTAGGTTATTGGGTATTTTTATGGCTACATCTCAATCAATATATTGATGAGAAGGAAACGTTGGAAATACTACATGCACTTAAGAAATGGAGACCTTACCTAATGGGAAGACACTTCAAGGTAAAACTGGATCATGATAGTCTGAAATATTTTTTAGAACAAAGATTATCTTTAAGAAAAGAAAAAATGGGTCACAAATATGTTGGGTTATGATTTTGAAATCATCTAAAAAAAAGGGAAGAAAAATGTTTTTGTAGATGCACTCTCAAGAAAGGATGAGGATGGGGAAGCATTGTTTTGTGCTATTTCTATTATCCAACCAGATTTGATAAATGAAGCAAGTGATGAATGGAAGAAGGATGAAGAAGTGTCACCACTCATTCAAAAGTTGTAGAAGATCCCAGTTCAAACAATATTGCCAGAACTTGATGAGGAAGGAAAAATCATATTGGAACCTGGAGCAGTCACAGAAACAAGAACCCAACAGCTATGAAATCGATCAATTTTAGAGTATATCATCAAGTGAAAGAACTTACTCACTAAAGATTCCACATGGGAGGACAAAAATTTTATACAGAAGCATCAAGAACTACTCAAGCGTTGAGGACAACACTTATTGAAGGAGAGGGGCATGTTAGGTCCCTATACTACTAGTGTAACCCCTTATTGTTATTAGTACAACCCACTTATTATATTGATGTGCCCATGTAGTCCCCATATTGTTATTATTGTACCCCATAGAAGCCCATTATTGTTATTATTGTTCCCTTACATTATTATTGTTATGTCGGCTCTGATTATATTATGACCCCTTAGACTCCTATATATAGAAAGGAGGTCTTGTCATTTGAATTATCTAAGAATTGTTCATTTGTGTAATGTAAAGGATGTTGCCCCCTTGAAGAGGCTTATTTCTAAGGTGTTGATATATCTTTTATATCTTTTTGTGAGCTGGTTTCATACCACGAAGTGACTGCAAAATTATGAGCCAGAGAGGGTCGTGCGCTTCAGGTCATAAGCGAGCAACGAATAAATATGGAATAGTTGAGCTTGCAGCGCGACGAGGTAGTGGCGCAGAACTGATAGATTGTGCATGTGGTTGAGGATGCCTACCAGATGGTCCCAGAGTTGGCCATCCCAGCAAAAGACCCAGTGGAGGCGCGCATCTAGAAACTAGCAGCAAGGGTGTGTGAGGTGAAGGAAGAGATGGCCAAGGTTCAGCTGGAGTTGAACCTTTAGATAGCCAAACTCCAATTGAAGGAACAACCTTCAACTCCGCTAGAGGTGAAGGAAAAACGTGCCAACACCGTTACAATAGGAATATTAGAGATCAACAATGCAGTGAAAGACTGCACCCGGCTATTTGAGGAGTTGTTCGAGATTCTCACTACTCTGCAGGACGACCCAAACATATAACGCTTAGAAATAGAGGCGCATGAGCTGCAGCAGAAGTGCGATGAAGTCAAAGGGACCACACAAATGGTGGCCCTTACGTAGAGGCTCACGTGGATGCAATAGGAAAAAGTGCTCAAGGAATAGGTAGACGCTGCGTGACATAAGGAAGTTGTTTTGAAGGCATGTGTACAACCATGGATTGATGAGGCATTCATCATTACCACCTCAATTGAAGAAAAGCTCGTGCAGATGCAGGGAACATAGGAACAAATTTAGGGAAGCAGTTTAGATATAGTGGTTTCTGAACAACGCGTCCAGGAAGTGCAACAGGCAGCTGCTCAGTACAGACCATTGCATACATCAGGCTATCGACTGCACTTGCATATGGAACACGAGACATATCCTCTTCCTCTTCTTATGTCTTGGGATACTGTTCAGTAGATAACTTTACACCTACAGGAAAGGAACCTTGACCAGTTTAGTATCCTGCATATTAAACCTCTGTAGTATTGTCTCGACATACTTCCTCTAGTTTAACTAGAGCTTCCTCTTTGCCCGATCTCTTTTAATTTCCATGCCCAAAATATAGTTTGCAACACCAAGATATTTCATGTCAAATTTGGAGGACAATTGGGTCTTCAAATCCTGGATAATTTCTTTGTCATTTCCAACCAGCAACATATCATCCACATACAAGACCAGATAAATAACACGGTCACCAATTAATTTAAAATACACACAATGATCTGCTTTGCTTCTGGTGAAGCCAAGTCCCCGTATAAATGTATCAAATTTCTGATACCACATCCTTGGTGACTGTTTTAACCCATACAGAGACTTCTTTAACTTGCATACTAGTTCTTTCTTACCCTTCACCACAAAGCCTTCAGGTTGCTTCATGTAGATCTCCTCTTCTAGATCCCCATGGAGAAATGCTTGTCTTCTCATTTTGACCTCAAAATCAAAAGCGGAAGCAACAGATAAAGTAATCTAATAGAAGTTACCTGGAAACAGTAGAAAATATCACCAAAATCAATTCCCAGCACCTGGGAATAACCTTTTGCTACCAATCGAGCTTTGTATTTCTCCACCTTTCCTTTCTGCATTTGTCTTCTTCTTGAACACCCATTTGCTGCTGAATGGTTTCCTTCCAGCCGACAACTCCACCAGATCCCAAGCCTCATTTTCGTGCAAAGATGCCATTTCATCAACCATGGCCTCTTTCCAGAGTTTTCCATCCTTTGAATCTACTACTTCCTTCACAATTCCGAGATCATCATCAGTAATAGATAAAGAAAAATTTGAATAAAAAGCAGATGGACTATACCTTTCTAGCTACCTTCTTTCTCGAACTGTTCTTCTTACACCCAAAGTTTGTGACTCTTCATCTTCTAATTCCTCCTTTGCTGTAGAGTCTGATTCTTCCTCCTTTAGCTCAAACTCTATCTTATCAGGTTCCTTTGGTTGGAATTCATGTTTAATAACATCTTTCACCTCTCTAAACACCACATCTTGGTTGTACACAACCTTCCTTTTTGCTGGGTTCCAAAGCTTATAACCCTTTAAACCATCCTTTTACCCAATAAAGATGCACTTTTTAGATTTACTATCCAACTTGGTTCATTTCTCCTTTGGAACATGTACATATGCATCACATCCAAATACCCTCAGATGTGAAAGAGAGGGTTTCTTACCACTCCATACCTCTTGTGGAGTCTTATCCTCCAACATTGATGAAGGTGATCTGTCGACTAGGTAACATGTTGTCTCCACCGCCTTTTCCCAGAATTCTTGTCCTAACCCGGCACCACTGAGCATGCTTCTTGCCCTTTCCATCGACGTCTTGTTCATTCTTTCTGCAACTCCATTTTGCTGAGGTGTATATGGAGTAGTCTTCTGTTGTGCTATACCACACTTCTTATAGAGTTCTTCAAATTCCTTACTGCAAAACTCTCCACCGGTATCTAACCTTAACACCTTTATCTTCTTCTCTGTCTAGTTTTCCACAAGAGCCTTAAATTCTTTAAACCTGTCAAAGATTTCAGATTTCTTCTTAAGGAAATATATCCGTGTATTCCTTGAGAATTCATCTATAAATGATACATAATAAGCAAACTTACCCAGTGATGGAACCTTCACAGGTCCAAACACATGACTATGCACAAGCTCTAATATCTGTTTCGCCCTCTTACCACTAGAGGGGAAAATCACCCGATTCTGCTTCCCATATACAAAATTTTCATAGAAATCAAAATCCAGAGAGCTATTACTCATACCTTCTACCAGACCTTTACCATGAAGTATTCGAAGGCCCTTCTCTCCAATATGTCCAAGCCTTTGATGCCACAACATGGTCTTCTCTCCAGAGGCCACTAGATTTTCTACTCCACTTTCAGGAACCACAGAACTGTTGCACCCATCAACAATAGTGCTACCTTGTAGCTTGTACAGAGTTCCAATCCGAACTCTCCGTATCAATACCAGTGCTCCCTGAACCATCTTGCAGGTATCCTTCTTGAACACTATTTTTACACCTGCATCATCCAACTTGCTTACATAAATCATATTTCTTGCTAATACAGGAATATGCAGAACACTCGGAAGTGTTCTAACCCTTCCACCTTGAAACTTCAACTTTACTTTTCCGTGACCAACGATTCTAGCCTTCCTGTCATCCCCCAAGAAGACATCACCACCATCATATTTCTCATACTCATAGAACCACTCTCTATGGGGAGTGAAGTGAAAGGATGCACTTGAGTGAATTAACCATGCCTCATGAATCTACATGTGTACTTGAAGAAGCCAAGTACACATCACCACCTTCATCTGAGGTGGTTTTCACCTTTGCAGAAGGAGCATCATCAGATCCCTTTCCTTTATCAGGAGCTTTAGATTTACAGTCCCTTTGTAGTGCCCTTCCTTTCTGCATTTCCAGCACACCACCTTTACAGGTTTTCCTGGAGATTTAGATCTCCCTCTAGATTTAGATCTCCCACTCGATGACTTATTTTTGTTTCTATTCTGGGACCATCCTCGTACAGACAAGGCATCACCATTTCGGCTCTCCATATTTTTCCGGCTCATCTCCTCCGTCAGCAAGGATGAGACTATTTCATCAAAATTCAAGGCAGTTGCATTGCTACCTATTGCAATAACCAAACTATCCCACGAATCTGGTAGAGAACAAAACAAAATGATGCACTTATCTTCATTTGAAATTTTAATATCAACAGATAATAACTGACTTACAATATTATTAAATGCGTTCAGATGATCTGTCATCAAGTCTCCATCTTTAATCCTCAAGTTATACAACTTTTTCCATAGGAATAGTTTATTCACCAGAGACTTAGATTGGTACAAAGTCTCTAAATTGTCCCACAAAGCCTTCACCATGGCTTCCCCTGATACATTCAACAATACTGAATCTGAGACACACAATCGTATTGTGCTCTTTTCCTTTCGATCCAACTTCTTCCATTCTTCATCGGACACTCCCGTTGGTATAGTACCTAGATCTACCATGATCCACTGATCTTTATCCACCAACAGATCCTCCATCTTGAGTTTCCACAACTCAAAACCCTAACCATTAAATTTCTTGATATCTATCTTTCCACTGCTTGCCATCTTCTTTCACCACTAGAATCGACCTCGCAGATCTCCCATTGAACATGGTCTGCCACAGGTTCGAGTGAAACCCCTCAGCAACAAAGGCGTCCCCTTGAAGGCAAAACAACTCTGATACCAAATGTAGGTTTTAACCTCATACATAAATTTCCTACATACGAATTCTAAAACACAGAAAATAAACAATGCGAGAGCATAACACATAAAACACATATACACAAAGATTTTCCCCTGGATTCCAAAACCGGGGCTACCAGCTTGATTTTTCATTATATTCCTTTCAATGTTACAATACATATTTATACATGCCAAAGCATCCATACCATGGACCCAACCATCCGCGTCCAAAACCATAGTTAGGTTTCGCCCAACCTAAATAGGGTCCAACCCCTCAAACCCCCCATACATGGTGGGGCTTGCACCCTCATGACCCCCCCCGTCCCGGTTGCGCAATCGGCGCAACAAAGGGGGAGCTCCACCCCCCCTCTAACCCCCTAGTTCACTACTTAGGTTAGTTGTGGAAAGAATATAACACAACCCAACACTCTGCTAAGGGACCAATTCTATATCACCTGCCTGCCTATGATTGTGATTTGCAATATCACATCGCAACTCGCACTTGTCGGGGCTGATTTTGTAATGCCCTTCCATCTGCGACTTGCAATTTGTGACATGTAGTGGCCTGCCACTTGGCACTTCCTCATTCACTGAAGGAACCTATCACATCATCCAATCCTACCATGTGGAAAAGTCAAATTTGAACTTTGACTTGCTCTAACTTCTGTGTACAAGCTCAGATTTGAGTGTCCTTCAAACCGTTGGAATCAGAATGACGAGCTCTTTGATCTGAAGGTATGTTTAACAAAAGTTTGACATTTTTATTTTTTTAGCATAAACTTGAGCACCTGATCATGAAGGGAGGCCAACTCTTTTAACATGAAGCGAGAGGGTTTTAAACCCTCAGTGAATGTGTTCTTTGATTGTTCTTAGTCATCGAAGCAATCTAGGAACCAACACCACCTCAAGAGAGATAGAATTACATCTCAACAATGTGAAATTCAACCTTCCTTTATGCTCACCCTTAAAGCTCTATATCATAGAGAGCAATGTCATGGGGACAACCTTATAATCATTTGAGAATGATGGAGAACCAAGACACGCCTCCCTTAGACTCTGAGGGACCACTTCATTGCCTTCTATGCCCTTACCCCCAAATTGGAGGAAACAAGGAGATAATGGAAATCAAGAATCAAGTGAGCCAATAGTCTGAACATATTCTCTTCCTCCATGAAGAAATTCAGAAGCATAAAGAAAAAATAAACTAATTAGAAGAAGAAATTGACTAGTTCTGATGTCATTACACAGATCTACATGCCTAGATAAACCTCGACGTGGATCACAACACAACTAGCAGTGCACTATATGGACCCTTTGAGAAAATGTTAACTGACCTACTGAGTTAATTTGTGTCCACACAATGCAAATGTGTCATGGTTTGGGGACAATTTTGTAGAATTTACAATTGTTGCAATTTTTGTCTTATGTATGAACAATGTAGGAAAGTAGAATTAGTTTTTGAATCCCCATCAAAGATGTATTTTGAAGTCATAACATATTTACACCACATGTAAAAACTTCCCAATTTTCTTGTTGCATTTTAGGTGCAAATTTAATGAAAAACCTACTCATCCTTGTTAAAAAAAGATATAATATCAACTAAATTAATAAAATGTAAAAAGTAATAAAAATAATAATCGATTCAATTCATTTTATTAATAAAAGATAACGTTAGCTCAATTAAAAAATAATAAAAATAATAAATTCATTCAATTCAAATAAAACATAATGTCAACTCAATTAAAAAGGTAAAAAAGAAAAGAAAAAAGAAAACATAACAATAAATTGATTTAATTCAATTTATTGTGTTGAGCGATGTTGTACAACCTAGTATGGGGAGATGTCCCATAACATTACATGATCTAGGTGGATATTGGTGAACATCCGCCCACTCCATTGGACCAAAAATAGTTATCCATCTTTGCAGTTTTCCCGTAGCTTTTTGGGTCCTAAACTTCAGGGTCTATTTTGAGGCCCTAAATAATGTTTTCATTTTTTCATGTGGTAAGAACCCTTTGTATAGCTCTAGGTAAATATTGGGTCAATATAAAAGTGTAATTCACGGCAAAACCTTCCCAATGAGCTACTGAGTGCACCAAACATATATTGTATGCAAAAGTTATGACCCTGGGAAGTTGATGTACTAACTAACCCCAATGGAGTCCACAAGCCTTTTGGTATTTCATATTCTAGGGTTAACTTTTTGGATGTTTAAGGTTTCCTCATTTCTTATGATGTTAAAAGGGTTGTTTGAACTCATTGTAAGCTACTCTATTGAAGGCATGTAGTCATCACATCTCTTCTTAGAGACAAGGTACCACCATTCAAGCTAATTTGTTTCATTATGCATTTTTAGAATTTCAACACATTTAATTTATTAATAGAAGCCAAGTTTCATTGTACCTCTGTGTTTTGTTTATGAATCTATATTTCATTTTATTCCCTTCATAAATTTTAATTAATGGTATTAGAGTGCTTTTCTCTTTATTTGTTTTTCTTTGAATGTCCCGAGTGATTTCAGGGTATAAGGAGTTGTGATTCGAACTAATTAATCCCTTGCAAGATCGTCCTAACCAACCGTAATGACATCCCATGACAAAATAAAATGAAGGCAAGGGAGCATAATATTCTATTAATTTGTTGTTCAAGGAAGCGCTCGCGTGACGAAGGAATGAGATGATGAATAATTTTTCCTGAATCCTTTGACATATACTAATAGTCAACACATCTTCATCAAGTGTCCACTTTGGAGGTGTCATCCACTTTAAGGTACAAGTTAATTTTGGTATTCCTATATTTAAATGTCAAATAGATGCAGATGCTCTAAAAAATGTTTAAATCTGCTAGAAGGATATTTTTTGGTCAACACTTTTTCCAATACAGAAAAAATTACCTTTGAACTCCTTCAGGATATTCCCCATGTAAAGTATTCATGGTATACTTACTGTGAGCAAAAGGTCACAAAATAGTTTTCAATTTTTATATTCACACCCATTTGGGGCTCTTTTAGGGATGTTGTTAAGGAAAAATATTACCCTATTGGAAGCTACAAAGAATAGTACACAAGATGGACCACAATACAGAAGGAGAGCGACCAAACAGTGCACAATTTCACTAATATATTCCATACCTTGAGCCCTAAGATGGGTATTGTTACACAATATTTTGTCACACCCTCTGCACTTCCCTGTGTCATACCCTAGAGTGCCCAAAAACTGGCAATTGTATAGTGTACCCATCCTGATATGCAATCCAAATCCTCTCTGAAGACTTAACGAAAACATGCCTTGATCCTTCCATGAAGAAGTAAGCTCAAATCCCTAATTTTAGGGTTAGCGCGACTGTGACACTGGCAACTTGTGTTGATGGCAGGTTGCACCATACTAGCCTCGTGCTAGCAGCACGATTTTTACTTGGATACTCATGATGATCCCTAAAAGGCAAGTTTTCCCAAAGAGGACAAGAAGCTTTGTGATCTAGAGGCTTCCAGAACGACGAGTTGGAGATTTTTCGTTGTGGATGTGGTCGAATTCTCCCAACATTTCCCTTTGATCTTATCCCTATGAGATTCCTCCTTGAGACGAGGGCCTTCCCCTATATTTGGTGAGATCCTAACTCCCTATCCATGCCCATTTATTCATTCTCTTCCATTCCCAAGTGGTTGGTCTCTGATTATTTGCACCCTTATTCTAAGATAGCACCTACATGTATTCACTTTGGCTTGGAGAAGGAGTTCTTGGAGTGCTTGAGCTTCGACTTGGACATTATCTAAAGGAGGGCTTATTAACATCAAGGATTAGGTTTTATACTTACTCTTTCATTCATTAATATATACAACTGTTGGTTCTGTTAGGTTCCTATACCAATGGGAGTCATAATTTTGAATGACTAAGGATAAGCCTTGTAATATTGTACATACCTTTGCTTTTTGCAAATGTTTTCCATATTAAAAAATAAAAAAATGTAAAGAGGGTATGTCCTAAAAGAATAATACAAAGACAAAAAAGAATGAGAAAAGGTCAAAAAAATGAAAATATATGAACCCCAAAAAACAAAAAGAGACCATGAATGTGAGCAAGTATAAATTCCACTACTATTTACTTTTATGCATAATAATGATTGTGTGCATCTTGTTATTCATGCCACAATCCATGGTAATCAAACCATTTAATCTTGATTATATCATGCTTTGAATTTTATGTTTATAGTTAGAGAATAAAATCTTACCAAACAATTTAATCTTGGCAGATCATTAGATAGGTAGAGACAATAAAAGGAGCGCATGAGTTTAATCAGAGCCCTTGGAGGATATAAGGTCAGAAACAAATAGTTTGTTTTATTAAAGAAAAGATAGAATAAGGGTTTTCTAGCCTAAATGCACACAAATAAATGAAGAAAAAAATGTTAGGGTAAGAAATGGGTAAGTAGAAGAAAGGTTGTTGAAGTATAAAGTTAATTGGATCAAAATACATGCATCATGCTTACACTCATATTTCAATATGTATGATCAACTGCGAAAGCAAAAACAAAGGTTTTCAAGTTAATGTGGTTAACTCCCCTCATTCATTTTTCCCCTTTACTTACTAATTTCCTATCCACAAGTATGTTCTAGTACTTGAAATCCTACAAGTCAAAGAGGCTCAGAGCATTTCTCTGACTTTTGGTGGGACCAAACCCTCAGCTTAATGACTTATGGACACAAGTGCTAGAATTCCCTTCATAAAATCCATCCCCCCTTCATTTCCCTAATAAAACCCCCTTTTCCTATGGTTAAACTCTTTTGCCTAGGAAAAGTAAAAAAAACTCCATGTAAATCCCTTTTCACCCAAAAACCCACAAAAAACCTTTTATCCTAAGTATTGAGCATATGTGCGCTAAAATTACATTTTACCTTTTCACTTAAGGAAAAACCAACTCCACCACATTTCATATTAATTAATAACTTTATTGTATAAATCCCCGTTGAAACCCATTTCCCGTATATTAACTAAATCCCTATGTAAATACCCCCAACCCTTAGTTTTAATAGAAACTAACACATTTTCCCCTTATCCTGACAAAACAAATAAAACCCCTCCTTAACCTTAAATAATCATAAACCACTGTGATTAAAGCATACCCCGCTCCCCCCACCTAAAACCTTCATACATTTCATCCGTGCTATTCCCTTGCCTGACCACCGTCTGATCATTTGCGCCCAAATCCTATGGTACACAACCATATCAGGCTCACCCGATGCTTGAACTTTACCCAAAGTTGAGTTAAACGTCTATTAAGCCCCACCCAATCCCCTAACCTCGTGATTAACCCCACGTTAATCACAAAGCACTGTGATTAAGGCCCTTGGGCCCCCCTAAACTCCAGTTCATTTCTTCTGCGCAAGTTTGTCGCTCGATTACCGTTAGATCAAATTCCTGCTCATCCAATGGTCCACAACCATATCGGTCGCACTCAATTGATGAACATTACCCGCCTGATAAAGTGGTTTTGCCTGACCCCTCCTTTGCTACATGTCATGCTCTGGAGTATATCGAGTGACCCCTCTTGAAAACCGCCTTCGCCTCATAAGCGGTGCGATGGCCTTAGGAACCGCCTCCTCGCTCAACTTGCCAAACCACCTACTATTCATTCGAAATCACCTACCAAAAAGTAATCATTGCTTCATAAAAAGGCCAAGAAGCTCTTTTTCACCCTTTTTTCGCTCATTTTCTCTGCGAACCAGTGTGATTCCTGCAAACGCCGAATTCACCATTTAAAATTTGAATTCACTCCTGAAGAAAGTTGCAGAGACCCCAGTCGACCTCTCTATCTGTACTAAAACCATTCGAACCTCTACAGATGCCTCCAAATTTGCATATTATTCACCCAATTCCAGGTATTTTACCACAAATTATCACTCGACTTTTCAAATTCAGAAATGCTCAGCCTTGTTCAGTGTTTCAATTAAGTAAAATTAATTGAATAAATACTTTAAATTTTTAAACCCACGGCCAAACCCTCTGAAAAATCCTAGTTGCTGTGAAAAACTTCTGAATAAACCTGTAAAGCCTAATTCAAATCCACAAGAACTAAATTATGGATTCCCCTGTTGCCCTGGATGTTAGACCTATCACAACTCCCCATTTGGACCTCAACCACCTCCCCTTAACTGACAGGGATTTCCAAATTAAGGATACATCTACCCAGAACCTCCTGCTTAAAATCCATTGTTTAAGTAGGGATAAATACCTCAACCATAGTGATGATATTGGCCTTTGGGAGTCAAATTTGCCCAAATACCAGTTCCCGCAGGTACATGTTTTCCCTGAAATTGTTAAACAGTGCGTCTGTTACATTCCTAGCCTGAGAGCTATTATGTCCCCTGACCAAAAGATTCTACTCACCATTACAGCTAATTCCATAAATGAAATGCTGCAACTCCAACCTGGACCAAACCTCACTCCACTCTCAATTGGAGATTTTTTAGACCAATATTCCAAGTTAAGTCCCTCTAGATTGGCCTAATTGTTCCAAGATTTCATTGTTGAAGCAACACATTACTAAAATCCGCCCCCCCCATATCTTTACTCCATGTTCTCTGAAATGGGCAAAAAAATCATCACCATGATATCATGTGTCCTAGGCTGCTTTGCTGATGAATTTGTTGATGAACTTATCCTGGCCTTCATGTCAATCTATACCCCAGGACAACCTCCTGCTGTTTTGTACAATTACGCTGAGTTCATAGCTGAGAGAATGCATGAACAGTTCACCAAGATGCACAATGAAAGAATGTTCAAATACTCATCTGTCCTCTACCATATGTTCCTATATTATTAGCCAGACAAATTTCCTTTTCCCCTCTAGAAGCTGGATACCAAAGGCCAGCCCAGATTTATCATTTTTTGGACCCCAGTATTCCATAAGCTTGAGTCACCATATACCTATTCAGATTTCATAGGTTCTTTTGTTCATTCAGTCATGACTATGTTGAAAGGAAGCCCTCCACCCAAGATAAGTCTAGAGATCAAAAGGGTCCTTCAGTTGTCTAAACAAAGCAAAGCGAGAGATTGGTACCTTTAATAAAACCACACAGAGATAAGAATTTATGGTTGCCATCTTGCACCATATAAACTACCCAAATACCTCCCCATGAGGTTATTTTCTCTAGACTACATTAGACAAATAATGAACTCTGATGAGATAAATTTTCTCTCAGAGAAGAAAAGATCACAATTCCAAGTAAAAAACTAGTTAGGCCCCTTCATCTGCAATTCTAGAGAGGAAGGGAAGGAGGCAGACCAAATTTTGTAGCAAATGAAGTTCCAAAAGAGTTTCATGTGGAGGTATGACCCTCAAGAATTTATGACCAAATTGAGAAAGAAGGCCAATTTTGGACCTTATATTCACCACCCCATACCAGAGATAGAAAGATATGAAAATCAATCTGAGTGGGTGGAAAATACTCTTGTAGATAGAGACAGTACAAAGGTAGATGTAGAGAATGCCTTATATGACTTAGAAAGATAGCTTGATGAGAGCTTGCTTCTGCAGGTACCTGAACAGCAAGAGCCAACCATGAGCACCATTCCCATCATGTAGACTCCTCAGAATGAGGAAAGGAACCCCAAAAGGCCCAGGGAGGAACCCTCAAGTTCAGGAATGGGCACATCAAATGTACAAATACTATACCAGTCAGAGCAAAAGGCCTAGGCTAAACCCTGTTTACAACCAGGAAGATACATAAGGCTTAGTAGAAATAACTAACACTGAGATGGACATAAGTAAAGTCACAGCTTTATCCGAGGAAACACAGGGGCCATCCACATCACAGACCCGGATTTTGGAAAGATAGATAAGTGTAGAAGTATCCTCATTCAGTAAGCCTGGTGATAAGGATAAGCATATATAATATAGATATAAAGAGATCAAGATGAGAAACGAGAAATTAAAGGCCCAAACTTATGCTTAGTATCTCAAACTCACACCTACCAATCAGGTAAGGTTGATGTCAGCTTTTTACATCAAGGAGGTCAAATTACAGATGTCCTTCATAAGACCAGCTGCACAATAGCCAAGGACGTCGACAGATTACAAGAGAATTGATTTTGAAGTGATCGAAAGGGATATTCATCCGATAGACCAAATTGAATTGCAAAAACAGGCTGGAGAGATGATATACTCCACCCTCAAAGGTAAATCCATAGCTGCCCATCAACTGTAGATTTCATTGAGCAATATATCAGCTCAATATCAATTAGAGAAGGCCTCTTCACAGGCCAAGGATACTAGAATCAAGTCTTTGGAAGACTTAGTGATTGAATTGGGACATGATCCCAAAGATATCAAAGCCATTGAACAACTGATAAAGAAGAAAAATGATAACCTTGCTGCGTTGAAAAAACAATTGAAGATACCTCAGCTGCAACATCCCCAAACACAGGAGGTCTTAGAGACCCAAACCAGACATGAAGAGTTGATGGACTTGGTACTAAAACTTAATGATCAGTTAAGGAGACATGCCTGAAGATGCAACCAGACTTATCCTCTTCCTCAACAGTAAAAACAAGTATGATCTTCAACAATTGGATATAGAGGATAGGACAAAAACAATTTTGGAGGTAAAAAAGGTCCTTTCCAGGAGAAACTTAATGTAAAACTTGGAGGACAAGTGTCAAAATATGCATGTATCAGTTGATATATTTATGACCAAGTTTCAAATTTTAAGAGAGAAAGGGTTACCCTGTTCCTTGGTCATAAATGACAAGATCATGACACAACAAGATTATAACAATAAAATCAGAGAGCTAGCTAAAGAACATGCCACTACATCATCAATAAAGGCATTTCCAACAGGCAAAGTTCTTTACTAGACATTTGAAAACCTGTTTTTTCTCCAGCATGAGGTGAAACACCTATTCATCACTAGGCCTACTTTTGCTAAGTACACCGAGGCAGATGAGATATATAGAAGGATGTTGAAAATCAAGTTACCTGGTGCAAAATTATGGGAAAAATTGACTGATTTACTATAGTAAAATGTAGTAAAAAGGTTAATGTACAGTCAATAGAGTAAAAGGTGAAGATAGGTCAGCATGGCTAAAGAGTATCAGTGCCAAAGAGTATCAGATGAAAGCCAAAAGTAACTAAAACCTTTAGCATGAAAGTTCAAACAACAAAGAGCATAAAGGGGTACAAACCAAACTATAAAGGCCAACAACACCACAATAAAAGGGATATAATGAAAGCAGTTCAATAGCTACCTCTATCTTCTTGCAAGAAGATATTTGTATTCCCTAGATTAAATCTCAAGTTAGTTTGAGATATTTTTCAATAATTTTTGTATAAATACTTCAAAAATCGAGGTACGTAGGGTGGATTCTTAGACATTTCTATAGACTTATTGATCAAAAGACTGTAAAGCTATTGTATCACTGACCAAACCAGCAAGCTGGATTGATGAAAAAAGACAAGATATTTCACAGGATTCATGTGTAAAGCGAAGTGCAAACAAGTATTTTCTCGAATTTTTGTTATCTTTCTTAAAATTTTTCCACAATATTTAATTTATATCTGAATTTTAATGCTATAACATGGAATGATATCTTAGAATTTGCTTAATTGCACTCCGTTTTAACTGTTAGGCATATAAATTTTTTCTACTTATATCTAAGTCAAGGAATTCTTAATTGCTCCTCAGTTTAGGTTGTCTCTTTATAATCTATAGCAAAGGATTCTTCACTTCCCTTTGTTTCTGATTACCCTATGTTCCTTGTTTAAATCCCGGTTTGAGAATTCTTGATTGCTCTCTCACCCTGATTCAAACCATTTCACCCCTTTGGCCCAAAGATCTGTACTCTATTCTACAATCTTTCCCTTTGAACATTCCCTTTAGTGATTTAATTCCAGCTCTGCTACCCTCCTGTTGACTCCATATCCCAATGGAGTAAAGACATCATTCTATCCATATGCTTTAAGGATTCCACCATCCAATCTTCAATACAAATCAAAAACCTCCTGAACATTCAGAACTAGCCTGAAATCCAGCAAACAAAGCTAAATCATATAGAGAATAGCCCTGTCTGAGCCATAGGTTGGCTAGAGCCTACGCTTAAAAGTTGGTTTGTGGTTACCTCGGTCATTTTATTTCTTCTGATAACTTCTAGAGAAAATTTTGAGTGATAACATAGTGGTGACTTCGTTGGGGACATCAAATCCTCAGTCCTAGTAAAGATTTAAGAAAATTCTAAATCTTCATTCTGAGCCTCTTCAAGTCATTTGTTAGAAGTTATCTTGAAAAAATCTCACAAAAACAATTAAAAATTTTGAAATTCTGGCTTCCAGGAAGACTAATTTTACTAGGGCTAATCCAGACCCAAACCTTGCCCCAGGAGTTGATAATCCCAACCTAATTTCAAGAAAATCCAAAAAAAAAGAAAGTTTAGTTAGCCAGATACCATTAGTTAAAGCTAATTCATGTCCTGATGAGTGGTCATTTTTAGAAGAACTTCCATTTGATGTGCCCTTTGATCTTTCATTATTTAGATCAAAATATGAAAATGCACTCATTTAAACTGGTCTAGATCCTGATTTTATTGCAGACCTTGAAGTTTAACAAGCCAACAAATCCATTGATGAATACATTCTGAAATATCCACAATCATCCATTAATACTGCCACAACCCCTGAGCTTTCTGAACAATCATCCATTACTTTGAGTTCACCTTTATTCCCTTCAACTTCATCAATAATACCTTATGAAGTCCATTCTTCACCACCATTTATACCTACTCTCCCTCATCAACCTAGCATTACCCATTCATCACCTACTAGTCTTGGTTCTTCATCCACCACTACATCATCTCTGAGCACCTCAACCCCATGTCTTAGCCTTTCCCAACTTAGAGCAATGGAAAATAGATATTCTCTTGTTGTTTTACCTGCCCAAATTGGTTCTATGCCAGCAGACTACCAAAGTAAAATCATTCAATTTGATGGCACAGGACATTACACTACACAACAACATGTCAACAAGATAACAAATTACTTTGAGTTGCACAAAATTGACACAGATAATGTTCAAATGAGACTCGTTGCCCAAACTTTAGCTGGTGATGTTAGGAAATGGTTTAAAGCATTGTCTGTTAATAGTATTGATAGTTTAGATGCATTTCATTAGCAATTTTTGAACAATCCCCTACAAATCCTTTCAGAATATGAGAATATTAGAAGAGGACCTAATGAAACTATTCAAGACTACTGCACTAGATTCAATAATTTATATAAGGCCATCTAAGTTAATCTTATACCCCCACCTGACTTAGCATTAATAAAGTTCCCTAATGGTTTTGACACAGATATGGCATACCAAATTAGGGAAAGAAACCCCCCAACATTAGAAGAAATGCAAAGTGTAGCTGTTAGTGTTGAAACTAATTTGTTATCTAAAAGGGCTAGAGTTAGAAATGAAAGAAGAGGAACTGCAAAGGGTGAAGCTTCACCCTCTGGAATTAAAATGGATAGCTTAGCAAAAAGTATGGAAAAACTAATGGATAGAATAGATAACATAGAAAGGAACCCAACAAGAACCTCTAGTTAGAAACCCAAATTTTAGAAAAAAACAAAACCAAAAAATTGGGAAAAATGGACCAGATCAGAACATTAGGCCTCCTTTTCAAGAAATTATGTAGGGACATCCCATATTGAAGATCCAGAACAAGATACACAAATTATCCTAATGGGAATAAATGATGAGGACACTATTTTTCTAACCCAATATGAGTAGGAACTGCATATGCTGTAGCAATTACAGATACAGTCTGGAGAATCATTTGATTACAAACAAGGATACGGTTATGCCATCTTTGAAGTACATAAATAGTATAATCTAAGAAGTAAAAAGAATGCTGATGTCCCTGACGAAACCAAAAAAATAGTGCAAAGTCAACCCAAGAAATAAAAGAAGCCCTTGTTTCAAAAATGCTCCAAATTCTCCCTAGGAAGAACCCAAATCCTTCTAGCCCCACCATTGTAGATATAACCTCTGATCAACCTTTTGTTGATCCGCCATCCACTTCAATTCCAACGAAGGAACTAGTGGATAAAGCTCAAAACATTAGATTTGAAAATCCACATAAGGAAATCCCCAATAAAGGAAAAGAAGACAAGCATACTCAAGTCCCTGCTGCAAAAATTCAAAACCTTCAAATAGAAAAAGTCTCTCTACCATTCAATCAGGGAGCAGAGATAGCAAAGCTAAAGATTTCAGTTCCTTTAATAGAACTAATCAAGAATGAAACTTAAAAATCACAGGTAAACCGGACCTTAAACATTGTTGAAAATGAGGATTCAGTCAACCTGTTTGATGACCAACCAAAACTCATATTTGGTCTAGATGTTAATGGCAAACCATTAGAAGGATGAGTTCCACCTTTTTACATCAGCCTTAGTATCCATGACAAAATTCTTCACAGTGCAATGTTGGATTCTAGGGCGTCTCACAACTTAATGCCCAAATCAGTGATGGAGAAATTAAACCTAGACATTACAAGGCCTTACAAAGACTTATTTTCCTTTGACTCTAGTCAGGTACAATGTCTAGGATTGATCAAAAACCTATGTGTCACTTTAGTCCAATATCCTGTCAAAAGAATCCTTGTGGATATTGTGGTTGTTGACATCCCACCAAAGTATGGCATGTTGTTATCCAGATCATGGGGAGCTAAACTTCAGGGATCCTTACAACTAGATATGTCATATGCAACAATCTCTGTTTTTAGACAACCTAAGAAACTATACGAGAAACCTTAATGAAATATACGGTGAGTAGCAAGGATCGGCCTCAAAACTTTCCCATTTACTCCATACACTCAGATATTGATTCTTTTATCCTGTATAATGCTAATCAAACACAAGGAAAATTTTTAGATAGTACTAAGTCAAAACCAAAAGAAATTTCAGTTTCTACACAAAATGAAACTAACCAAACTACAAAACTTTTCAATTAACAAGATGGTCAAATTTATGTAAATGATGAAAAGTTTGTTGCACCAGATAGTGAAAATTATGATCATGAGATATTATGGCATTTAGAATTTGATGGATCAGTCAATAAGTTAGGATCAGGAGCAGGAGTGTGGATATATAATTTGGAAAATAATCACTCAGAAGGCCATGCGTATAGATTGAATTTTAAATGTACCAATAATATGACCGAGTATGAAGCATTAATTTTAGGTCTTAAGTTAGTTAGGAATCTAGGAGCTAAAAGAGTTTCTGTCATGGGAGACTCTGAACTAATTATAAAACAAATTGATGTTGTATATATGACAAAGGACCCTAGATTAAGTTGCTATAGAGGAACTATTGTAGAAATACTTAACACATTCCTAGAAACAAAGCTTGTAGTAATCCCTAGAAAACACAATATGCAAGCCCATAGTTTAGCAATGTTTGCCAGCACCTACAAATTACCCTTCCAACCTAACCATCAATACATTGCTAAAGTTAGGCATAGACCTGCAATTCCAGATAATTTGAAGAATTGCCAAATATTTTCTGATGATAAAAAGATAAATAACTTTTTACTTTCAGAAGAAGAGTTTGTACATAGCAATATAGATACTAATACATCCATAGATCCTGACACTGAGGATGAGATAGAAGGTGAGGAGCTGAATAGACTCAACCCAACTAAATTTACTAAATCAGTCGTATATAACTTAGAGCAAATTTAGATTGATGAAATAATCAGTGAAGAAACTGAAGTAATTAATCTCAAGGATAACTTCTTACCAAAGGGATTAATCCCTTTGGAAGATTTATTTGATTCACATGATGTTCTTAGGAAACCTAAAATGGAACCATTAAGGTTTGATATAGAGGAATGTAATATAGGCACCAACGAAAATCCTAAACTAATCAAACTTTCAAAATAATTACCTCCAACTGAAAAAGTAAAATACATTGAGTTGTTGAAAGAATTTTAGGATGTCTTTGCTTGGATTTATGAGGACCTCAAATCCTATGACACCAATATCATCCAACACACAATTCCTATTAAAGAAAATCAAAATCCTTTCAAACAAAAACTTAGAAGGATAAATACTGTCTTATTACTTGCAATTGAAAAAGAAATTCATAGGACGTATGATGCCAAAATAATTGCACCAATCAAATTTTCTGATTGGGTCTCGAACTTGGTGCCAACTAGAAAGAAAACTGGTGAGATTAGACTCTGTGTGGATCTCAAGAAACTCAAAAAAGTGTCACTGAAAGACAATTATCCTCTCCCCATAATGGACCACATTTTACAGAGAGTATTCGGATCAACCAAGATCTCATTATTGGATGGGTTTTCTGGCTACAATAAAATCTTGGTTCATCTTGGTGACCAACCCAAAAGTGTCTCTACTACTCCTTGGGGCACATTTATGTATGTCAAAATACCCTTTGGGCTAATGAATGCAGGAGCCACTTTCCAGAGGGCTATGGATATAGCCTTTGCAAAATAAATTCATGGTTTCCTTGTGATATATCTAGATGATATTACCGTATTTTCAAAATCTGACAATCAACATTTGGATCATCTAAGACAAGTTTTTATTAAATGCAGGAAATTTGAAATCTCCTTGAACCCTAAAAAGTCCTTGTTTGGGTTAAAAGAAGGAATGTTGTAAGGTCACATAATTTCGAAAGATGGTATAAGAATAGACCCTGGAAGAATAGAATCCATCCTGCAAATACAACACCCTAGGAACATTAAAGAGTTACAAGATTTCTTAGGGAAAATAATTTTTTTTAGAAGATTTATATCTAATCTAGCAGAGCTAATTAGATCACTAAACCACATGCTAAAAATGACTCCACCATAAAATGGACTATTGAGGCTAAAAAATCATTTGAAGACATTAAACTAGCCTTAACTAAAACACTTGGGTTAATCAGTCCTAAATTTGACAGAGATTTCATCTTGTTTTCCTTTGCTTCTGAGCACACAATAGATGTAGTTCTATTGCAGAAAAATGACCAAGGCTATGAACAACCCATTGCTTTCTTTATCAAAGCCCTAAGAGATTCCCCCTTGAAATACAATATAATGGAAAAACAAGCATTAGCTTTAGTTGAAGCCATTAAGGACTTTAGGGTATACATCTTGTATTCTCATATAGTAGCCTACGTTCCAAATTCAGTAGTAAAAGACATCCTAACTCAGGATGGTCTTGGTGGAAAGAGGGGAAAGTGGATTGCTACTATTTTAGAGTATGATATAGAAATCAAACCTACTAAGTTAATTAAGGGCCAAGTTTTAGCCAAGCTCATGGATGAATCAAATTGCCAGGCCTTGGATATAAAATTTATTGCAACAATAGATAATGAAGAGGATATGACGACTGCACTAATCAGCCAGGCCTTTATTGAATCACCTTGGTATGATGATATTATTTATGTTTTACTGAACTTACAAGCTCCTCCTGAATTATCTAGGACTAAAAGCAGGTTTTTTAAGATGAAACCATTGAAATTTTGTATATTAGATAATGCTTTGTTTTGGAGAGATCTGAAGGTATTCTTCTCAATTTTTGATTAAAAGAGGAATCTGATAAAGTTTTGCAAGAGTTTCATGCAGGTGACTGTGGAGGACACCTTTATTGGAAGACCACTACAGATAAAATCCTTAGAGTTGGTTTCTATTGGCCTACCTTGTTTGTTGATGTCAAAAAATATGTGACCTCCTGTCACAAATGTCAAATTTTTTGGGGGAATAAAAAGCTTTTACCTTTACCCCTCGAGCCAATCTCTGCTGAAATACATTTTCAATAATGGGGTTTAGAATTCATTGGTGAAATTCACCCACCCTCCACTTCCCAACACAAATGGATCCTCACAACCATAAACTACTTCACAAAATGGATAGAGGCCATACCTTGAAGGCAAGCCACAGATATTGTTATCGTAACCTTCCTTGAAAACAATATTCTATCAATATTTGGATGTCCAACTAAGCTCATTACTGGTAATGAAGCAACCTTTAAATAAAAAAGAATGATAGATTTTTGCAACAAGTATCATATCACCCTGGGTCATTCTACAACCTATAACCCTCAAGGAAATGGACTGGTAGAATCCTCAAACAAAAGCCTGGTAAACATCATCAAGAAGTTACTAGAGGACAATAAGAAAACTTGGAATAAAAAGCCAGTCAATGCCTTATGGGCAGATAGATTGACTACTAAAAAAGCAATTGGTACTTCTCCCTATCAACTAGTTTATGGGATGGAAGTTGTCTTTCCATCCTCTTTAGGAGTACCAGTAATGAAGATACTTCAAGAATTGCATGTTGAACCAAATACTATCCAGATAATAATCAACCAAACTATTCATCTACAACAAACCAGGAAAGAGGTCTATATCAAGTCTCAAGTTGTGCATGAAAGGGTTAAAAAGATTTTTGATAAGAGAACCAAGGCTGAAGATTTCTACCTGGGTGATAAAGTGCTCCAGTGGGATTCAAGAAGGGAAGACAAAGGTAAACATGGGAAATTTGATTTCATATGGAAAGGTCCCTATGTCATTTATGCTTACAGAGGAAATAATGCTTTCTTCCCGAGAGAAATTGATGTTACAGATGCAGAAGGTGGGCCAGTGAATGGTCGAATGATAAAACATTACTTTGAACCTAGTTACTAATTTTCATTTCCCATTTGTACATATTCTATTTTCAAAAGTATAGTTTGGATTAGGTGGTGATCTTTGAAGTTGAAGCCCGAAGAGAAGGCCCTAAGCTTGAAAGTATGTACTATCATAAGTATCAATAATGCAGATGCATAGAAGAACACTTTGCAAGGTAACATCAACAACAATTCAAAGGCCACTGATCTTTAAAGCTCTTGACATTTCACTAGAAAATGCAATCCCTAAGTGGAGCCACTGTTAGGTTCCTATACCAATATGAGTCATAATTTTGAATGACTAACGATAAGCCTTGTAACATTGTACATAACTTTGCTTTCTGCAAATGTTGTCCATATTAAAAAATTAAAAAATGTAAATAGGGTATGTGCTTAAAGAATAATCAAAGGACAAAAAAGAATAAGAAAAGGTAAAAAAATGAAAATATATGAACCCCAAAAAACAAAAAGAGACCATGAAAGTGAGAAAGTCGAAATGCCACTACTATTTACTTTTATGTATAATAATGATTGTGTACAACTTGTTATTCATGCCACAATCCATGGTAATCAAACCGTTTAATCTTGACTATATCATTCTTTGAATTTTATGTTTATAGTTAGAGAATAAAATCTGACCAAACTGTTTAATCTTGGCCGATCATTAGATAGGTAGAGAAAATAAAAGGAGCGCATGAGTTTAATCTAAGCCCTTGGAGGATATAAGGTCAGAAATAGATAGTTTGTTTTATTAAAGAAAAAATAGAATAAGGGTTTGTTAGCCTAAATGCACCCAAATAAATGAAGAAAAAATGTTAGGGTAAGAAGTGGGTAAGTAGAAGAAAGCTTGTTGAAGTATAAAGTTAATTGGATCAAAATACATGCATCATGCTTACACTCATATTTCAATATGTATGATAAACTGTGAAAGAAAAAAAAAGGTTTGCAAGTTAATGTGATTAACTTCCCTCATTGATTTTTCCCCTTTACTTACTAATTTCCTATCCACAAGTATGTTATAGTACATTAAATCCTACAAGTCAAAGAGGCTTAGAGCATTTCTCTGACTTTTGGTGGGACCGGACCCTCGGCTTAATGACTTATGGACACAAATGCTAGAATCCCCTTCATAAAATCCATTCACCCTTCATTTCCCTAATAAAACCTCCTTTTCCTATGGTTAAACTCTTTTGCCTAGGAAAAGTAAAAACAACTCCATGTAAATCCCTTTTCACTCAAAAACCCACAAAAAACCTTTTATCATAAGTACTGAGCTTATGTGCGCTAAAATTACATTTTACCTTTTCACTTAAGGAAAAACCCAGTCCACCACATTTCATATTAATTATTAACTTTATTGTATAACTCCCCAATGAAACCCTTTTCCCATATATTAACTAAATCCCTATGTAAATACCCACAACACTTAGTTTTAATAGAAACTAATACATTTGCCCCTTATCTCGAAAAAACAAATAAAATCCCTCC
>APFE030064119.1:128219-155496 GCA_000404065.3 Pinus taeda
TCGCCCGACCACCATCCGATCATTTGCGCGCAAATCCTATGGTACACAACCATATCGGGCTCACCTGACACCTGACCTTTACCCAAAGTTGAGTAAAACCTCTATTAAGCCCCACGCGATCCCCTAACCTCTTGATAAACCCCACATTAATCACAAATCGCCATGATTAAGGCCCTTGGACACCCCTAAACTCCCGTTCATTTCTTCCATGCAAGTTTGTCATCCGACTATTGTCAGATCAACTTCCTGCTCATCCAATGGTCTACATCCATATCGGTCGCACCCAATGGACGAACGTTGCCCGCCTGATAAAGTGGTTTTGCACGAAACCTCCTTGGTTACGTGTCATGCTCTAGAGTATATCGAGTGACCCCTCCCGAAAACTACCTTTGCCTCATAAGCGGTACGATGGCCTGGGAAACTGCCTCCCTGCTCAACCTGCCAAACCTCCTAATGTTCATTCGAAATCACTTGCCAAAAAATAACTGTTGCTCCATAAAAAGGACGAGAAGCCCTTTTTTACCCTTTTTTCACTCATTTTCTCTACGAGCGAGTGTGATTCCTGCAAACGCCGATTTCACCATTTAAACTTTGAATTCACTCCTGAAGAAAGTTGCAGAGACCCCAATCGACCTCTCAGTCCATACCAGAACCATTCGAACCTCTGCAACTGCCTTCGAATTTGTAGATTATTCACCCAATTCCAGGTATTTTACCACAAATTATCACTCTCCCTTTCAAATTTGGAAATGCTCAACCTTGTTAAGTGTTTCAATTAAGTAAAATTAATTGAATAAATACTTTAAATTTTGAAACCCACGGCCAAACCCTCTGAAAAATCCCAGTTTCCATGAAAAACTTCTAAATAAACCCATAAAGCCTTATTCAAATCCACAAGAACTAAATTATGGTTCCCCTATTTCCCTGGATGTTAGACTTATCACAACTCCCCATTTGGAGCTCGACCACCTTCCCTTGGCTGACAGGGATTCCCAAATTAAGGATACATCTACCCAGAACCTCCTGCTTAAAATCCATTGTTTAAGTAGGGAGAGATACCTCAACCATGTTGATGATATTAGCCTTTGGGAGTCAAATTTTCCCAAATACCAGTTCCCACAGGTACATGTTTTCCTTGAAATTGTCCACCAGTGCCATGCTTGTTATATTCCCAGCCTGAGAGCTATTATGGCCCCTGAACAAAATATTCTATTCACCATTACAGCTGATTCCATAAATGAAATACTACAACTCCAACCAGGACCAAACCTGACTCCACTCTCAATTGGATATTTGTTAGACCGATATTCCAAGTTAATTCCCTCTAGACTAGCCCAATTGTTCCAAGATTTCATTGTTGAAGAGCAACACATTCCTAACATTCCCCCCCCACCCCCCCCATATCTTTACTCCATGTTATTTGAAAGGGGCAAACAAATCATCACGATGATATCATGTGTCCTAGGCTGCTCTGCAGATGAATTTGTTCATGAACTTATCCCGACCTTCATGTCAATCTATACCCCAAGACAACCTCCTGTTTTTTTGTACAGTTATGCTGAGTTCATAGCTGAGAGAATGCATGAACAGTTCACCAGGATGCACAATGAAAGAGTGTTCAAATAATCATCTGTCCTCTACCATATGTTCCTATATTATCATCCAGACAAATTTCCTTATCCCCTCTAGAAGCTGGATACTAAAGGCCAGCCCAGATCTGTCATTTTTTGGACCCCACTGTTCCATAAGTTTGAGTCACCATATACATATTCAGATTTCATAGATTCTTTTGTTCATCGAGTCATGACTATGCTTAAAGGAAGCCCTCCACCCAAGATAAGTCCAGATATCAAAAGGGTCCTTTAGTTGTCTAAACAAAGCAAAGTGGGAGATTGGTACCTTTACCAAAACCACACAGAGATAAGAATTTATGGTTGCCAGCTTGCACCATATAAACTACACAAATACGTCCCCATGTGGTTATTTTCTCTAGAGTACTATAGACAAATAATGAACTCTAATGAGATAAATTTTGTCTCAGCCAAGAAAAGATCACAATTCAAAATAAAAAACCAGTTAGGCCCCTTCATGTACAATTCTAGAGAGGCAGGGAAGGAGGAAGACCAAATTTTGTAGCAAATGAAGTTCCAAAAGAGTTTCATGTGGAGGTATGACCTTCAAGAATTTATGACCATATTGAGAAAGAAGGCCAAGTTGGGACCTTATATTCACCACCCCATACCAGAGATAAAAATATATTGAAATCAATCTGAGTGGGTGGAAAATACTCTTATAGGCAGAGACAGTACAAAGGTAGATGTAGAGAATGCCTTATGTGACTTAGAAAGACATTTTGATGAGATGTTTTTTCTGTAGGTACCTAAACATCAAGAGCCAACCATGAGCACCCTTCCTATCCTGTAGACTCCTCAAAATGATGAAAGGAACCCCAAAAGGCCTAGGGCGGAACCCTCAAGTTCAGGAATGGGCACATCAAATGTACAATATGAGACCAGTTAGAGAAAAAGGCCTAGGCTAAACCCTATTTCAGAGTAGGAAGACACAAAAGGCTCAGTAGAAATAACTGACATTGAGCTGGACAGAAGTAAAGGCACAACTCTATCTGAGGAAACACAGGGGCCATCCACATCACAGACCCAGATTTTGGAAAGACAGCTAAGTGTAGAAGTATCCTCATTCAGTACACCTGATGATAAGGATAAGGATATAAAAGATAGATATAAAGAGATCAAGATGAGAAATGAGAAACTAAAGGCCTAAAATTATGCTCAATATCTCAAACTCACACCTACCAACAAGACAAAGTTGATGTCAACTTTTGACATCAAGGAGGGAAAATTACAAATGTCCTTCATAAAACCAACTGCACAACAGCCAAGGACGTCAACATGTTACAAGAGAATTGATTTTGAAGTGATGGCAAGGGATATTCATCCCATAGGCCAAATTGAATTGCACAAACAGGCTAGAGAGATGATATACTCCACCCTCATAGGTAAAGCCATAGCCACCCATCAATTGCAGAATTCATTGAGCAATATCTCAACTCAATATTAGTTAGAGAAGGCCTCCTCATAGTCCAAGGATACTAGAATCAAGTCTTTGGAAGACTTAGTGATTGAATTGGGACATGATCCCAAAGATATCAAAGCCTCTGAACATCTGATAAAGAAGAAAATTGATGACATTGCTGCACTGAAAAAACAATTGAAGATACCTCAGCTAGAACATCCCCAAACACAGGAGGTCTTAAAGACCCAAACCAGACATGAAGAGTTGATAGACTTTGTCCTAAAACTTAATGATCAATTAAGTGAGATAGAGAAGGAATTAGACATTTTAATTCAATTGAAGCAAAGTGATATTGCCACTACATCTGCAAAAGTCATCCCAACGGTCTCAACAACAGTCCCTTCAATGCTGGCAGCCTCATTGTCTCCCACATCTCCCATGCCTACAACACAACTAGTTACAACAGAGTCTACATCAGCAGAAAGCGCATCAGGAGAAAAAGCAGCAGAGTTGGTCAGAGCCATGGAGGAAATGTCTATTCAGGCTACAGAAATGAACAAACTGAAAGAAAAGGTGACAAGCTTGGAAATAGATTGCAAGCTTACCAAGATCATGCACAAGGAAGAAGTGCAGAAATTTGCCAGAATGAATGAAATATTAAAGGCCAAGAAGAATGATGTAACACTAAAAGAACCCCTTGGGAAAGCCAAGGAACTATTATGGGCCAATATCATTGACTCTATCAATGACATTTGGCCATCAATTCAAGTGATTTTTGAATAGATAGACTTGATAAAGCTAGCTACAGAAGTTATCCAGAAAGTCAAGGAAGAACTAGGAACATGCCTGAAGATGCAACAAGACTTATCCACTTCCTCAACAGTAAAAACAAGTATGAACTTCAAGAATTGGATATAGAGGATAGGACATAAACAATTTTGGAGGTAAAAAATGTCCTTTCTAAGAGAAACTTAATATTAAACTTGGAGGACAAGTGTCAAAATATGTAGGTAGCAGTTGATAGATTTGTGACCAAGTTTCAAATTTTGAGAGAGAAAGGGTTACCCAGTCCCTTGGTCATAAATGACAAGTTCATGACACAATAGGATTATAACAATAAAATTAGAGAGCTAGCTAAAGAACAGGCCACTACATCATCAATAAAGGCATTGCCAAGAGGCAAAGTTCTTTACCAGACATTTGAAAACCTGTTTTTCCTCAAGCATGAGGTGAAACACCTATTCATCACTAGGCCTACTTTTTCTAAGTACACCGAGGTAGATGAGATATATATAAGGATGTTGAAAATAAAGCTAACTGATGCAGAATTTTGGGAAAAATTGACTGATTTACTATAGTAAAATGTAGTAAAAAGGTTAATGTACAGTCAACAGAGTAAAAGGTAAAGACAGGTCAGCATGGCTAAAGAGTATTAATGCCAAAGAGTATCGGATGAAAGCCAAAAGTAACTAAAACCGCCAGCTTGAAAGTTCAAACAACAAAGAGCATAAAGGGGTACAAACCAAACTATAAAGGCTAGTAGCACCACAATAAAAGGGACAACATGAACGCAGTTCAATAGCTGTCTCTATCTTCTTGCAAGAAGATATTTGTATTTCCTAGATTAAATCTCAAGTTAGTTTGAGATATTTTTTAATAATTTTTGTATAAATACTTCACAAATCAAAGTATGCAGGGTGGATTCTTAGACATTTCTATAGACTAATTGATCAAAATACTGTAAAGCTATTGTATCACTGACCAAACCAGCAAGCTGGATTGATGAAAAAAGACAAGATATTTCACAGGGTTCGTGTATAGAGTGAAGTGCAGACAAGTGTTTTCTCATATTGTTGTTATCTTTCTTAAAGTTTTTCAACAATCTTTAATGTATATTTGAATCTAAATGCTATAACATGGAATGATATCTCAGGATTTTCTTAATTGCACTCTGTTTTAACTGTTAGGCATATAAATGTTTTCTACTGATATCTAAGTTAAGGAGTTCCTAATTGCTCCTTAGTTTAGGTTGTCTCTTTGTAATCTATAGAAAAGGATTCTTCATTTCCTTTGTTCCCGATTACCCTCTGTTCCTCGTTTAAATCTCGATATGAGAATTCTTGATTGCTCTCTCACCCTGATTCAAACCATTTCACCCCTCTGGCCCAAATATCTGTACTCTACTCTGCTATCTTGCCCTTTGAACATTCCCTTTAGTGAGTTAATTCCAGCTTTGCTGCCCTTCTATTGACTCCATAGTCCAATTGTCTAAATACATCATTCTATCCATCTGTTTTAAGGATTCCACCATCCAGTCTTCAATAAAAATAAAAAACTCCCGAACATTCAGAACTAGCCTGAAATCCCAACAAACAAAGCTAAATCGTATAGAGAGTGCCCTCTCTGAGCCATAGGTTGGCTAGAGCCTATGCTTAAAAGTTGGTTTGTGGTTACCTTGGTCATTTTCTTTCTTTTGATAACTTCTAGAGAAATTTCTAAGTGATAACAGGTTCACTTTCCATAAGTGCTTGTGTCAATGCATCATTTATCTTAATGCTCCTTGATTTGTTAAGTGGATTATATTTGATTATGCTTGTTGCACTTGCATGCTTTGTTGTGTAATTGGCCTCTTGTGTAGGTATTCAAATGATGTGAATAGTAAGGAATGAGCCTAAAGAGTGAGCAATCAAGATCTTCAACAAAGGAGTGCATTATAGCATTAGAACAAGGTAGGTGTCCTTCCTCTTCTCTCATTTCGAATGTAATCTTGATTCTTTAGGAAAACAGTGTGGGAGATCCAGGGAACCCTCCAATTTACTCCAAGTGAAATGGTAAAAAAGTTTTTACTTTTGGTCTATTTATAAGTTTTTAAACATATTTTTTCGAATATTTTATTATTTTTCTCGATATCAGTGATATGTGGTTGTCTTTGTGTAGTTATGAGATCTTTTTGGTGGTAACAATGATCATTTTTGATTGATTTAATGAGTTTTTGTTTTATCTCTTTTTTCAGACTCTTTAAAAATAAATGAAAAAGGAACCCCCCTAGAGTCATCTTTAGGCTCTTTTCTAACTCTCGAAATATGAAAAGATCGTCGAGTACTTGTCTTTTTGAACTCGTTAAATTAAATGAATTGGTGTCATCTCAGTATACATTTACCCCTTTTTCGGGCTGGGATTGACTATTTACGAAAAAGGTACACCTTCGTCGACATGGTCAAGAGGTTCTCTTAGATATTGTTTTCTACCTTTTCAGGTTCGAGAGACAAATTATGAGAAGGGACATGATGGAGTTTTCTTTTTAGTCTCTTTTTCAAACTCTCTAAATATGAAAAAGACACCGACTTATTCTTTCGTCGGACTCATAACAAATTAAATGATGAAAGACTTGTCACCATGACAAGACCGAGTTTCTACATCCTATGACTCATTAAACTTACTAGGATGGATTCATTCAAAGAATGAACTTATACGACAAGCATATGCTATCCCCTTCAAGCTTGTGATTAAGAATTATTGGGGTACTCGATAGAACTAGTGGGGAAAAATGAAAGTGAAACATCTCTTGTATAAGCAGCACGTCACTCTTGAACATGAAACTCATATGTTTCTCATGTCGGGTTTGGGATATCCTCACTTTGTCACTTCTCCTTCCGGGTTTGGGTGATCCATTTTGCCTCTCATCTGACTATTCCACTTCATCATCATGAACCTTAGTCTTATTGTTGAGTCAAATGTTGCCACACTCTGGAGTCATGTCACCAATATGTTCAAGAGAATTCCTATCTGCAGTTTATTACCTATACATTGTATAAATTTTTGCTATAGCCTTGGATCATATTCATTTTTTCCACTTTATTCCTTGTTTCGTGTCGATGATGAGGGAATCATTATGGCCCTCCTTCGATGGGTCACTTCCTGTCGACTTCATCTCATTATCCAAGAAGATGATTTAGAGACCCCCTTTCAATACCTTAGAGCTTGCATGCCTTAATGACAAGTTCTTCACATCTGACGATAGGTTCTCATCATTGGCCTTCGATCAGATGATTCCACGAGTGTTCGACTTCAGCGTCATTTTCACATTCACAGATTGTATTGTTGTACCTTGAGGACCATTGTCATTATTTGTGGTTTCTCTCGTGCCTGTTAACGGTCCACATCATTGGTTGGTAATCATATGGTTTTCTAGCATGTTCGACTTCGACACATTCATTCGCATTAGAATTCGTACTTTGAGGGTTGGGATGGGGCGCAAGACCCTGAAATTTGTCTGTTATAACTCAGGCTACGTGGAGTTATGTATTGTTCATGATTGTATACATGTTTCCTCTATATAGATGGATGCAACCATGTTGTGGGACCTTATATCTATGATGAAAATGATCCTTCTATATCGGGTGGCTGCGTCCATATCTTAGACCTTAGACTTCTAGATGATCCTTTCATTCGGATGACTGTGCTCATACTGTGGATCTTTTCACATGGTCTTTCCTATCCGAATGGCTGTGTCCATATCATGGATTCATGCTTTGATATCAGATATGTATATGTATATGTGTCCTTGATTTGCAGGCCTCCTTACAATGTTTGTTCTCATCCTTGCAAAAAATCGTAAAGCATCTCAACTATCACTCCTTATTCTGCCTTCATGCTTTAGGGCACATCTGTTACACAATATTTTGTCACACCTCTTGCACATCCCTATGTCATACCCCAGAGTGCCCAAGAATTGGAAATTATATAGTGTACCCATTCTGATATGCATCCCAGATTCGCCCTGAAGACTTAATGAAAACATGCCTTGAGTCTTCCCTAAAGAAGTAAGCTCAAAACCCTAATTTCAGGGTTAGCGCAACTGTGACACTGGCAACTCGTGCTCATGGCAGGTTTCACCATACTTGCCTCGTGTTGGCAGCATGGATTTTACTTTGATACTCACGTTGATCCCTAAAAGGCAAGTTTTCCCAAAAAGGACAAGAAGCTTCGTGATATAGAGGCTTCCAGAATGACGAGTTGGAGGTTGTTCATTGTGGATGTGGTCGAATTCTCCCAATATTGCCTTTTTATCTTATCCCTATGAGCTTCCTCCTTGAGATGAGGGCCTTCCCCTATCTTTGGTGAGATCCTAACTCCCTCTCATTTCCTCTTTATTCATCCTCTTCCATTCCCAAATGGTTGGTCTATGATTATTTGCACCCTTATGTTGAGATAGCGCCTACATGCTACTCACTTTGGCTTAGAGAAGGAATGCTTGGAGAGCTTGATCTTGGACTTAGACATTCACTCAAGGAGGGTTTATTAACATCAAGGCCTATTTTGTATGCTTCCTCTTTCATTCATTAAAATATACAACTACTGGTTCACTTTCCATAAATTCTTGTGTCAATGCATCATTTGTCTTAATTCTCCTTAATCTGTTAAGTGGATTACATTCGATTATGCTTGTTACACTTGTATCCTTTGTTGTGTCTTTGGTCTCTTGTGCAGGTATTCAAACATTATGAACAGTAATGACTGAGCCTGAAAAGTGATCAATCAAGATCTTCAACAAAGCAATGCATTATAGCATCAGAATGAGGTAGGTCTCCTTCCTCTTCTCTGTGAAAATTCTACCACTACAGCAACTGATTTATTTTTCCTACTTATTCCACAATAAGTTATTTATGAAATTAAGTCAATAAAAATTAACATAAATACTGCTGCAAATATCATACCATAATATAGAAACAAACATATGCACAAACATTAACACATTGACACAGATATTTTGCACAACAGTCCCCGGAAAAACCCAATGTGGGAAAACCGGTGCAGCAAGGGAGGATTTTATTATTCAACAATTCTTCAGGACAACAGGGTGCCAAACTAGCTTAACCATAGAGAAAAATAATTCTCCATCATTTCTCCCAATCCCAACTTCAACCCGGCTGACCTCTGCGTGGCTCTCAAACCCTCTGCGTCAACCCCTGCTTGACTGCGTCAGCCCTGGGCCTCTCTACGTCACCCACGTAGGCCCAACTTGTGACTATGCAGTCTTCTACTACCTCTGTGTCTGCCTGAAAAGCATTGCGTCTGCTTCTCTTGCCTCAGCGCTAATCTCCAGTGGCTGATCCTACCTCTCTGCTCCATACTAATTGCCTTCTAACTGCTCACTAGACCACTAGTTCAATTTCTCAGCTAACCCCGCTCTAGAAATTGAATTGACTGGTCTCCCTCAGTGTGTTCTCCAAGTGACCGTCAAGCATCCTCTTATACTTTTCTAGTTGAAAAATCAATGGTCAAGATTAAGTCCCTAATCAATGGTTGGGATAAGATCTGGCTTGATCCATGACTCTTGGACCATTCTAACACAATTTTATATTAATTCACATTAATATTTTATTTTCCCTAAGTTTAGACTTATGGACTTCATTAAAAATATTAATTATTTTAATATCTCCCAAACTGTTTAGAATTTGGCCAAACCCTTTCTAGGTATTCGAGATCTCATGTACCTTAGCATGTCCACCAATTTTTGTGGCTAGATCACATATGATGCTACCCCAAATCAACACTCCCTCTTAGCCAGGACTATGCTCTAGTAATACTCTTTACTGAATATCACCCTGATCATCCGGCATCAGTCCATGCGTTGATGATAAGACTCCTTCACCAACATCTTATGCACTGCTACATCCTGTATTGCTGCCCATGGCTCTGCTACTACCACTTCTGCATCTGTACAACAACTCCCTCTACATCGTGTTTCTGTTGGTCATTTCCCCCAACACTACATTTGCACTGCAACTCCCTCTGCATCCTTATTGTCATCACTCCCATTTCTGCTACTGAAATAGGTTCTTTACCATCCCCATCTTTTCCCTAAAGTAGCCAAACTTTGTCCTTCCAAGGGCCTTGGAGAGGATGTCGACCGCCTGTTCTCCTATAGGAGTGTAGCTCAAATGTACAACTCCTCATTGGACATAGTCCCTGACAAAGTGACACCGGATATCAATATACTTCGACCTATCATGAAACACTAGATTCTTAGAGAGCTTGATGCAACTCTAATTATCACACATGATCTTTGTTGCCTCCATATTCCTTCTGAATAGGTTCATAAGCAGTTTTCTAAGCCATATGGCCTCACACGAAGTTGTGCTTGCCTCCATATATTCTGCCTCATATGAGCTTAGAGCCACGGACTTCTGTTTCCTACTAAACCAGGAGGTCATTCCTAATTCATAGGTACTTTTTTGATCCACTGTACTTCCTGCCCATTCTGCATCAGTAAATCCACTCAATCTAGTATCCTTACTCCTGGTGTACAAGAGTCCATAATTGACTATTCCCTGTAAATACCTGAGAACTTGTGCCCAGTGCACCCTCTTCATTTCTACCATGAACTGATTGAGGGTGTTGATAGCATAGCAAATGTCTGGCCTGGCATTGACCAAATACATTAGGGACCCTATGAGCTACCTATATAGGGTGGCATCGACATCCTTGTCTTTTGATGCATCAATCTTCTTCTAGCTAGTGATCATTGGCATAGCCATAGGTCTATAGTCCTCCATCCCAAATCCTTTCAGGATTTCTATAGCATACCTCCCTTGCCCAAGGAAGATTTCTCCCTTCTCCTGCCAAACTTCCAACCCTGGGAAGTAGTGCATTCGTCCCAAATCCTTCATATCAAATTATATGGCTAGATTCTTCTTAAAATCCCCAATGAGTCCAGATGATCCCGTCATAAAGAGATCATCCACATACAATACTAAG
The DNA here is from genome assembly GCA_000404065.3 of Pinus taeda. Taxonomy (NCBI): domain Eukaryota; kingdom Viridiplantae; phylum Streptophyta; class Pinopsida; order Pinales; family Pinaceae; genus Pinus; species Pinus taeda. Next base: position 139,014 of record APFE030064119.1, read on the forward strand.
ATTAGCAGCTCTTTCTCTACAACCAGATAGTAGAGATTCAAATCCACGTCACTCTTGAAAAACCCCATCTTCTGCAAGTAGCCATCTAGACCATACCATGCTCTCGGTGCTTTTTTCAGCCCATACAGAGCTTTCTTCAATCTGCATACATGAGACTTCTTATCATGAGTTTCAAAGCCCTCTTGTTTTTCAATGTATACCTCCTCTTCTATTACCCCATTCAGAAATGTCGCTTTGACATCCATTTGATGGATCTCCCATCCCATCTCGGTTACAAGAGATATCACAGTCCTAATATATGTATACCTGGCTACCAGGGCGAAGGTATCCTCATAGTCAATCCCTTCCTTTTGAGCATACCCCTTAGCCACAAACATGGCCTTGTATTTCTCAACACTATTGCATGTAGCGTATTTGATCTTGTAAATCCATCTTGAACCTACCACTGATCTGTCTTGAGGTCTTGGCATCACCTCCCAGACATCATTTACCATTATGGAGTTGTATTCCTCTACCATAACATCTAGCCAAACCTAATGTTGAACTACCTCCTTGAAACTGGCAAGCTCTCCATCCTGAGCTACTAATGCCTGATATCTATCTAGCTATTTTCGCTCCCTCTTATTGTTTCTTGGTGCACTAATGAAGTCCTCTGCATCTCATAGAATCTGACGAAGTTCCTTGCTAGTTCTTCCTCTACCAGCAGGTGCTTCTGTTTGCTCCTCCTCCTCATCTTGAGAATCTTCCTGTCCCGAGGAAGAATTATTTACATTTGTTGGTTGAAGAGGCTTAACCAACAGCTCCTCTTTCAATTGCTCCTCAGAAGGCATTTCGCGAGATCTTCTAAAAGCCCTATCCTCCATGAAATTTAAATCTCATCATACTACTACCTTCCTGCTCCATGGAAGATAGATTCTGTATGCCTTAGAGTTCTCGCTATATCTTACCAGATATCCCTTTCTACAGTCTGATCCACCTTCTTCCTCTTTTCTTTAGGTATGCGAAAATATGCTAGACTCCAAAATATCCTGAAATGACTAACTTCAGGTGTCATCGCTGTGAATAATTTCTCTGGAGTAATCTTTCCCACCGCCCAATGAGGAGTCCTATTCTGAACATAGACTATTGTGTTGTATGCTTCTGCCCACGGGAATTTTGGCATATCCTGATCATACATCATGGCCCTAACTGCTTCTACAATAGTCCTGTTCTTTCTTTCTACTACCCCATTCCGCTACAGATTATATGGAGTTGTCCAATCTCTTCTGATGCCCTCCTTAGCACAAAAATCAATGAATTCCTTATCGACATATTCTCCACCATTATTTGAGTACAAAACTTTTATTTTCTTCCCAGTCATATTCTTCACTAGAGCCTTGAACTCCTTGAATCAACAGAAAACCTCATCCTTGGTTTTCACAAAATAAATCCAAGTTTTCCTTGAGTGGTCATCAATGAAGGTAAGGAAATACTAGGCGCCACTGAGAGCTTTGATGGACATAGGTCCATAGATATCAGAGTGTATCAATCCTAGTGCACTCTTGGCCCTGTGTTTTCTCCTAGGAAATGTTGCCTTGGCATACTTTCCTAGAGCACATCCCCTGCATACATCATCTCATTCCATACTCAGATCCAGAACTCTTGAGAATTCTCAGAGCTCCATGGTGCAAGTGACCCATTCTTCTGTACCATAGTTCGTTCAAGTCCTTGTCTGCATGAGTTTCTATTAGTGCCATTGGTGATTCTAGTTGCAATTTATACAACTTATTACTTTTGATCCCGATCTGCACTTTTTCCAGCTTGGGTGTTTGACATATACCTTCTCCTTGATGAAGTAGATGTCATAGCCCTTACCTTGTAGTTACGGCATGGAAAGTAAGTTCATCCCTAATCCTGGTACATGCAGCACATTTGTAGCGAAGAACAGTTCTACCGATTCTGTTTGAAAAACTATGGCACCCTTCCCTATTGGAGTACACTTTCCCTTGTTCCCCATGGTGATTTGAAAGTTCATCTTCTCTTCTTAATATTCTAAGAAACAATCCCTGATTCCCGTCATATGCCATGAAGCTCCACTATCTATATACCATACTTCTGATGATGCAGCACTAGTCATACACACCACTTCTTCTTCCAGCCTGGAAGCCAACATCGAGAAATCAAAATCTCTTTCTCTTGTGCAATCTTCTGAAAATCTATTTGAGTCCCTTGACGTGGATGCATCTACATCGTGGTCGTGACCCATAACTGATTTTCCCTTTCTGTCTCCAATTACTCGCTCTGCTACCATGTGAAAATTCTATCACTGCAGCAACTGATTTATTTTTCCTACTTATTCCATAATAAATTATTTATGAAATTACTTCAATAAACATTAAAATAAATAATGTTGTATATATCACACCGTAATAAATAAACAAACATATTCACAAGAATTAGCACATTGAAACAGATATTTTGGACAACAGTCCCCAGAAAAAAACCAATGTGGGAAAACCAGTGCAACAAGGGAGGATTTTATTATTCAACAATTCTTTAATACAACAAGGTGCTCAAACTGGTTTACCCACAGAGAGAAATAATTCTCCAGCACTTCTCCCAATCCTAGTGTCATCTCTGTTGACCTCTGCATGGCTCTCAAACCCTCTGCGTCAGCCCCTGCTTGATTGCGTCAACCCTAGGCTTCTCTATGTCACCCACGCAGGCCCAGCTAGTGACTATGCAGTCTTCTGCTACCTCTGCATCTGCCTGAAAAGCCCTGTGTCCGCCTATCCTACCTCAACAATGATCTTGAGTGGCTGATCCTGCCTCTATGCTCCATATGAGCTACCTCCTGACTGCTCACCAGGCCACTGGTTCAATTTCTCAGCTAACCCCACTCCAGAAATTGAACTGACTGGTCTCCCTCAGTGTGTTCTCCAAGTGACCCTCAAGCCTCCTCTTATAATTTTCTCGTTGACAAATCAACGGCCAAGATTAAGTCCCTAACCAATGGTTGAGATAAGATCTGGCTTGATCCATGACTTTTGGACCATTCTAAGAGTTTTATATTAATTCACATTAATATTTTATTTTCCCTAAGTTTAGACTTAGGGACTTCATTAAAAATATTAATTATTTTAATATCTCCCATACTGTTTAGAATCTTCCCAAACCCTTTCTGGGTGTTCGAGACCTCATGTGCCTTAGCCTCTCCACCAATTTTCATGGCTAGAGCACATCTTATGCTACCCCAAATCAACATTCTCTCATTTCGATTATAATTTAGTAAAGTGTCTCATAGATTGGCGCGTTGGTTGTTAGTCCCATTCATTGGGCTAGAGGGATCGTCTTTGTTTGTAGAGAGGATTTACCTAGAAAACAGGTATCATAGTCTTTGAGTGACATCCTGTGCTCAAGTATTGTGGTTGTCTGCATACATATATCCATACATAAATGGATTTTTTCGACATTTCCTCACTTGGCAAAACTACCAATATGCTATCAAAATCGAGTAAAAATTTAAATAAATGAAGTGATACTTTGAATCTAATAATACCTCATAGCAAAATAAAAACAAGAGCATCCCAAAATCACAAAACAAAGGAATGAGTTATGGTGGACCATGCCAGGACAAACAATGTAAATTTAAAACAATGAATGGTAATGGGAAGCTGAAGAAAGACACGAGAAAGTGGTGTGAGCTCCAAAATATTCCTTCTCATAAAATTGATGAATGTTGCACACGACATTCATTGGTGGCCGAGCTAAGAACCTTAAAGTTAGATGCAAATTCTGACTTTGAATTAGACCTAGACAAGGGGAAGCAGATCATTGATGTAGAACCCAGTGCCACTGTTCCACCACAAAGGTCCAAAAAGGTGAGCTTGAAGATTCAGAGGAAGGTGAGTGCCTCTTTGAGTAAAAAATATGGGTGAAGAGTATGCCAATACATTTCATTGTTGGTAATGGAAAGTCAAAAGAACCTCATCTTAGCATAGGTCATCAAGTGGTTGGATCTAGAAACAACACCAAACCCACAACCATATACCATCAAGTGGCTCCACCAAGGGTGAGATCATTGTGTTAACCAATAGTGTTGCCTACCCTGTGATAAATTCTGAAAAATTGATGCAACAATGTTGAACCATCAACAAACATTTCATATGTATTTCTGAGTTTAAATAGGCATATATAAAACATAATAAGAGTCTGAATTCATTACATCACTGATCCAAACAATTGGCCAATCCAAAATCAAAAGAGGAAAACTATTATTTTAAATGTTTTTCCTCAAAAAGAAAAACAATAAAGTGTTTTTTGACTTTAAAACATATACTTTTTTCTAAAAGAAAATAAAATTGTCTTCAAAGATGTCAGTCATGAAATGAAAATAGAAAAAGCTCAAAAGTTGAATGCTGATTGTACAAAGGTTACGTAGCAATTGCACAGCCACTGATGTTTTTTACTTTCAAAAATGGTACGTGGTTAATAGTTGAAGGATTGAGATCGATGCCACATATTCTCCATGTCAACCCCGTAAAATCCTGACAAGTGGCTTCCTTCCAATATGCCTGCAAGAGTGTGGGCATGGTCTATGCAATGACTGCATAGCGCATGTACAATGGGACATATCTTCCAAACAATAATACTTGTGTAAAACCTGAAGGATGTTATTTTATATGATAGTTTTGTGAAGATAAACCTCTCTCATTTTCTCTAAATTCTTCCCCAGCTTCCCAGAAAATTCTCTACAAAACAATGGCTTAAAATAAGAAATTTATGAATTGTGAAAATGAGCTTTGAAGATGCATTCAAAATTCTTGATATGTTACACCTATTCAGAAATGGGAAGATTTTATTGTGTATTGTTATGTTTTGGATAAAAACCTCTTTCATTTTCCCAAACTTCTCATCTGTGTGGTCGAAAACCGTTATGCAAAATGGTGACTAAAACAGAGCTTGCGTAGCAGATTTCCATTCCATAGTGAGTGTGACCTCAATTTCTCATCAAGTGCCAGCTGAGAATCGATTTGTGGTATCATGTAGGGATTATATGTGCTTGGATTAGGTAGAGTTTTCATGAATGTACAATGTCATGAGAATAATGTGGCATAAAAATTTGAATCACCCCTTGTCTTTTGACTTGTAGTGCAATGATGATTTGAATTGATGAGTTAGAGTGCTCCATTTGATTTGGCATGAGCATAAAGCATGGGAAACCATTAAAATGTTGGGAGTATAATGTCTCTTAGGTAATGTGGTGGGGGAGGGGGGTGTTGCATTATATATGAGGTTTGTCATGTGATGATAAAGGAAGTGGTAGTGGTTGCATGGGAAATAGGGTGTTAGAAAATTATATATTACGGAGCAAATGGAACACATGAAATTATGCAGGAAATATAAACACAGAAAACGCACAAACCAAGAGAGACACAGATATACGTGGTTCACCTAGTTTGGGCTACATCCACCTCGAACAGCCAGTCCTTCCTTTCTATTATCCAGCAAAATGAAGAGACACAACCTATAGCAAATCCACTGTAATATCCTCTATTTTCTCTCACAGTATCACCTCTCTGTTTCTCGCTCACACACATAGAATAGACATCTATATCACAGCCTCAAATACAATGCCCTCATACAAAGAGAGGGGTTGCCTTCTAGGGCAAAAAAAACCCTAAACTAAACATAAGTTCTACCGTCAGATCATTCGCCTAATGAATGGCTCAGATTGACTAGAAATTACTATACTTTTACAAGGAAAATTTATATATATTTTTAGCTTCGGGGGACCGCTCGCCCCCGGACCCCCCAGCCGGGGGGGATCGCCCCCCGCGTGGAGGGGTGTACAAATCTTCCTGGGGTATACTTCGGCTGAAAAAAGACCTCTGAACAATCATGCTCCATTCACAACAAGGGGAACATGGGGTATATACGAATAGGGGATAAGAATCTAAAACATATTTAATGACCAGACCTCATGACCATTATAACTTTAGATTGTCATAACTTCATTTCGGATGGTTCTGATCGATGAGAGACTGACACATAACCTCTTTTGACTTGACTGTATAAACATGTGTGACCTTATGAATCCCACCAACTTGACACTCTTTCATGCTTTGGATGAACTATCTATGGAATAAATTAAAGGATGTTAGACAATGATCTAGAGATTATGATAGTAGCAGTAGTCATAGGCTCAACTGTTGCAAAAATTTAAAATCAATCGACAAGGAAAATACATTTGAAGTCGAAAACCTAACACCCTAACATTGGCTCCAATGGGGATGGCATCCTCTTAGTGAGGTGGCAAGAAAAAACCATAGAATAGTAGCCTATTAAGACCGTTGGGCAATGGAGTCAAACACAAAACAATTGAAACTCAACTAACTAACTCATTACAAAGCTGAAAGCTTTAAAATAAATCATAAATTTGACAACAAATAACCAAAGTCTTAGGGCCTTCTCCTCGGGCTTCAAACATTGATGATTGTTGTTCACAGCGGCTGAAAAATGAAATCTGAAACTGAAATAAAAACACCCAACACACTGCTTCCTACTCTTAACTTGTTGAAGTTATGTACACTAGGTGATCACCTCCTTCTAATGTAATTAGTCAAGCAGAAGGCTACTTGACTGAGTGTCGCTCACTGTTGCCTTGAACAGGCAGAAAAATGTAAGACTGGAAACGCAAACTGTGATTGAAACTGTTGACTGCAATCCACAAATGTAAGAACAACCATTTTCCTTGATGGGATTGGCCAAAGGATCTTGGAGATCATGAAGCTCTTGATTCGAATGATCCTTCTCAAATTGCAATGCAACAATTTGTTCTTTCATATCATCGAGATGAGAGAAAGGCTTGTATGTTCTTTCAAATCCTCAAATGAGGCAACCACATCTTGAATAACAAAAGTGTCTACATCCACAGGATCTAGAACAACCTTATCTTCTTCATTATCTGCTTGTAATGTTTGATAATTATTTTATGCCAGAATTACATTGTCTGAAATTTCCACACATGCCAATTCGAAATTTTAATTTACACAAATATGCTCTTGAAATAACACTTCAAAAAATGCATGAGTTGGAAAGACATATTAGTGATGAATGTCCATAGATCCTTGTTCATGCATTTCATCAGAAACCTCATCTTTGTCTTCGTAAATCTGGTCTTGAAATAAAAACCCAGGAAAAGAATAATATGAAAAAACAAATGAATGACTATCTTCATACCTTTGATCATACAAAGACTTACAAGGTTGCTGCAAATTTTTCACCAATTTCAGAAAATAGAACTTGATTATCATCATTTAAATCTTGCTTAGTTTCCTTTTCATCCAATATATCAACCACCATTTCTTCTTGGTATTGGAAAGGTTTCTCGTTCAAAGCTTCCAAAATCTCTTCATCCATGAATTCTTCCTCACCATATGTATTTTCCATATATTGGATAAAACCCTTAAAGTGTTCACAACAATTCTCAACCAAAGACAACGAAGGATGAGATTATTTGTATTTTCAACAAATGTTGAATGAAAATATTTAAGAAAATAAATACTAGAAGATGGCGAACCTTCATACCAATTTCTCACTTTTTCCTCCAAGGTAGCCATGAACATTTTCATCATAAAATATTCATGAGATTGAACCATAAGTCACACACATGCATGTGAAACTTGACCAAATGAAGAGAAACATCATCTCCTTTCTTATCTCTGAATTGTATTTAATGAAGGTTACACAACAAGAAAGAAATGCAACCAAAAGAAAAACTGAATACAACCACACAAGTAATAACTCAGGATTTACGTGGTAAAACCCTGACATAGTGTGAAGGAAACATCCATGGGGCAAGGGATTGGAATTTCTATTCAATCAATAAAATGATTCTCCTTACAATAGTTTATGCATTCATCAGTTTTATATGAGCCTCCTCAGTTACATAACTGATGTTTCGGTATAAAACTAACTTGTTAATAACTAATTTTACCCAAATTTACATAATTAGTTTTCAATTTCCAGCAAACTCCACCTTGACAACAATTTTCCTAATCCCTTGCCCATGCCCATTCATCATATTTTCTACAAGCCAAGAGAAGCTAAACACCATCACAACTTCTCTATTGTAACTGGCTTTGTGAATATGTCTACACAATTCTCTTGCGTATGGACCTTTTGAAGAGCTACTTTTCCACCATCAATCACATGTCTTAGAAAATGATACCTTACATCAATGTGCTTGGTTCTACTATGATAAGAAGGATTTGTAACCAAGTGAATAGCACTTTGAATGTCACAAAATACATTCACTTTCCCTTGCATCCTTCCAATCTCATAAAGTAGACCCTTTAACCAGATTGCTTCTTTACTGGCATCTGAAGTAGTTATATATTCTGCTTCGGTAGTGGACAACACAATTTTTTCTTGAAGCTTTGACATCCAACTAATTGCTCCACCTACAAGAGTAAAGCCATAACTTGTAGTAGATCTGCTTTTGTCCAAATCACCAGCATGATTAGCATCTACATATCTGCAAACTGATCCTTCACTACCATTAAAGATGATGCAATGGTCACTTGTGCCTCTTAGATATTGAAGCACCCATTTCATTGCTCGCAAATTTTCTTCATATGGATTTTCCATGAACGTGCTGACAACAGCAACTGCATGTGAAATTTCAGGTCTTGTAGATACCATCGCATACATTAAGTTGCATACAACGTTTTCATATGGTACATGAGACATTTATTGCTTTTCTTCTTCAGTTCTAGGACTCAAAACCAAAGAAAGCTTAAAATGGGAAGCTAATGGTAGATTAACAGGTTTCACATTGTTCATATAGAACTTTTCAAGTACTTTCTCCACATACTTCTGCTGTGATAACCAAATCTTACCATTTTTCCTGTCTTTGTGTATCTCCATGCCCAAGATATGTTTTGCTGCTCCAAGATCCTTCATATCAAACATTCTAGAAAGCTAAGCCTTTAACTTGTTGATCTCTTCCATGCTTTTTCTTGCAATAAGTATATCGTCAACATACAAAGCTAAGATAATGAATATGCCATTGAAACTCTTGAAGTATACACAATGATCATACTCACTTCTAATAAAGTTCTGGCTCACCATGTGTTATCGGGAAATCTAGTGTCTATGCAGAGCTGCTAGTCCCACTAAGATGGGTAGCTATCTTAGAAACAAACATATTAAAGTTGCTTTCATTTTCCTTTACGAGAAGTAGATAGGAGAGGAGCAAAGAATACCAACCTCAATCTTTCACTCGGTTCCTTGCTTGTTCCTTCTCCTCTCTGACAGATCTTTTTCGCTCTTTCCTTGACCACTCCGCTTCAAAGAGTACCTGTAAAGTCAAAGCAACATAATACCTTCAAAGTGCAGAGATCTACAATCATAAACAATATAGGACCAGGTATATATTGACCACACAAATGCATATATTATCAGACATACAAGAATGTGGAAGAAAAATTGAATAGCTTTATTGATGTAAAGATTAGAAGGGAGGATTACAACCCATTGATTTGACCCAGCCTCATCCTCCCAGCATGAAAGCCCTTCTTCACCTCATGAAAAGATTAGATCACCCAACACTATGATATTCCACCAGGAAACCAAAAACACTTCCTTACAAGATACAAGATTCCAACCTTTGGATCTCTGGGATGAGGGATCCATATATAGATATTTGCAGGGGGGTGAGTCAACTTCTGGGATTTTGATTAGTGTCCTCTCTTTTATATTTCTTGATTCCACTTGGAGATTGATGATCTCTTACTCATCCTTGGGAAAATTTAGAGAGGCAAGTGTTAGAGGAGAAGTTTCTGGAAGATTCCACGATCATCCACCTTGCAAACTGTCTTTGCCATTTGTCTACTCTTGCCCATCGCACCCTACAAAAGGGCTTTTCAGTATGCATCGCACTTTTTGCACTGAGCAGGTGAGATGCATCGCACCCTTAGCACTGGGAAATCTGTATGGTCCAGTTTTGACCAGTTATGAGCAGTTTTCTGTGGAGAACTTCTCGAAGATGATGTAATCAGCTGACCTTGTTCCTTTAGGGCATGAAACAACACTTTTAGGGACTCGGAATCCCTTGGTTTATGGACATATGTGATTGGGGTTGCAGTGCCCAAATATGTCTATAACACCATGAAGGAGACAAACTTCTTGTACCATTGTTTGGGAGACTGCCTTAGACCATACAATGATTTCCTAAGCTTGCAAACTAATCTTCAACTGTGACCTTGTACAAACCTTTTGGTTGTTCCATATATAACTCTTCATTCAAATCACCAGGTAGAAAAGTTGTTTTAACATCTAACTGTTCTAACTCAAGGTTAAGTAATGCAGTTAGTGCCAACACAGTATGAATAGAAACAAGTTTTACAACTGGTGAAAAAAATCTCATGAAAGTCGATACCTTCAACCTGAGAATACTCTTTTTCTACCAGTCTCGCCTTATACCTTTCGATAATTCCATCAAATTTCCGTTTCAATTTGAAGACCCACTTGCCTCCAACAACACTTCTCCCTTCAGGAAGTTCTACAAGATCCCAGGTATTGTTCTTGGTTAAGGAATCCATTTCTTCTTCCATAGCCATTTTCCATTTTCCGCTATCCGTATCATCTACTGCTTCCTGATAACAAGAAGGTTCCCCATCTTTAGTAATAAAAGCAAAAGATGAAGAAGAATCTTCATACCTTTTGGGAGTTTTTCTTTCCCTTGTAGACCTTCTTAGAGTGACTGGTTGTTGAACTGGTTCAGAAACTTGAACTGGTTTAGAAACTTCAACAACTTCCTTTTTATCTTCAACACCTTTTTCTCCAGAAGTCTCTTCTTCCTTTTGACTGTCACCGAAAGGTCTAGCCTCCAACTAAACTTGTTGATCTCGCGATACCTGTTCCTGTTCAATTCTTTCAACATTTGATTTTAAAAAAGAAGATTCATCAAATGTTACATCTCTACTAATGACTATCTTCCGCGATGTAGGATCCCACAACCTGTATCCTTTCATTGCATAGTCATACCCAAAGAACACATAATATTTCGATTTTGGATCTAATTTTGAACGCCGATTTTTAGGAATAAGAGAATATGCATCAAATCCCAATATCCTTAAATGTGAATAATCACAAGATTGACCTGGCCAAACTTCTTCAGGAATTTTACAATTAATTGCTACTGAAGGTGATCTGTTAACTAAATAACAAGCAGTGGATACTGCTTTTGCCCACAACTCCTTTTGCAAGTTAGAATTCTTGATCATGCTTTTGGCTCTTTCCATAAGAGTTTGATTCACACATTTAGCAACACCATTTTGCTGAGGAGTATAAACAACAGTTTTGTGTCTAACAATTCCTTCATCCTTACAATATTGTTCAAATTCTATTGAAATAAATTCACCACCATTGTCAGTTCTTAAACATTTAATTGATTTTCCTATTCTTTTCTCTACCATTGCTTTAAATTGTTTAAAGACATTGAATACATCAACTTTCTTTTTTAGCATAAAGACCCAAACTTTCAGGAGAAATCATCAATAAACGTTAAAAAATATAGAGCACCTCCACATGATACAACAGGAGATGGTCTCCACAGATCAGAATGAATATAGTCTAAAATATATTTACTATTATGATTCCCAGTTTTAAATATTTTCTTACACTATTTTCCATACACAAAATGTTTACAAAAATCCAACTTCAAGGATTTCAAATTAGGAAGTGATTTACGTTTCATCAGTACGTAAAGAGCTTTCTCACTCATGTGACCCAATTGTTGATGCCATAGGCGAGTACCTTCTTCTTCTTTTTCTGACACAATCGCTGCTTCACTGACCTGAGTACTTCCTTTGAGTCTGTAAAGATTTCTGACCTTTTTTGCTTTCATAACAACTAGGGTGCCTTTAAAGACTTTCAGCACTCCATTCTGACCTGTAAATTTATAACCATCTGAATAAAACACTCCCAAAGAAATCAAATTTTTCTTCAAATAAGGTACAAGTCTAACACTAGTTAATGTTCTAACTGCGTTATCATACATTTTAACGCTGATATTTCCCATCCCAAAAATGTAACATGATACATTATCACCCATAAACACAAAACTACCATTTACAGTTTCATATGAATAAACCAATTTCTATGTGGACACATGTGATGAGAAGCACTAGAGTCTAACAACATCCTTTCTAAACCCCGAGAGACATAACATACAAGTAAAGTTTCATCTATCATACATAATTCTTCAGCAGATAAAACTTCGTCTATCATACCCGAATCAACTTGACTTACTTCCTTCTTTGGGTTATCATATTCTTTTCGTTTCCAATAGTATTTCTTCAGGTGTCCAATTTTATTGAAATTCCAACATTTTTCCTTACACTGCTTTCCCTTTGATTTAGATCTGGAAGACCCCCTTGTTTTTTCTCCTCTTTCCTTTGACCGTCCTCTAGCTATCATGGCTTCTGATGTAGCTGTTTCAGTACTAGATTTCCTTCGTACTTCTTCAGACAAGAGAGCTCCCACAACTGATTTAAATTTCAAAGAATCAGTGGTGCTCAAACTGATTGAAGTTACAAAGTGATCCCATGATTTGGGCAAAGAACACAACAAGGTTATATCATTGTCTTCTTCCTGAATTTTAACTTCCATATCTGTTAGTTGGCATATAAGTGTTTTAAAAACATTCAAATGTTTTGCAACTTTTGAACCCTCCTTCATTCGAAGACTGTACAGTTGTCTTTTCAAATAAATTCTATTAGTTAATGACTTTGTCATATATAGTTTTTCCAGTTTTTCCCATAAACCTGAAGCTGTACTCTCTTCAACAATGTTGAAGAGAAATTCACCGCCAGGCATAACCTGATGGTACTAAGAACTCGGGCATCCAAGTTGTCCCAATCAAAATTATTCATGGTTGTAGGTTTATTATTTTCCTTGTCCAATGCCTTGTGCAACCCTTGTTGCACTAGAAAATCCCCAACTTTCAATTTCCGAAGAGCAAAGTTGCTCATGCCGGTGAATTTCTCCACCTTGAACTTTGTATTTGACATCTTGGCCATTTCTGTCCTCCTAGGGTTTTGTCTTTCAACTAGGGTTTCCAAAAAAATTTCTTGGATTGTCTTCTTCCAACAAAGTATTTTCCAAATTTTTTTAATTTTACCTAGTCAATTTTCTGGATTTTTTTTTCCAAATTCCCCAATAAAAAATTTAGAATCTTACTTTCCCAAATTTTCCAAATTGACTTAGAAAACATACAAATTTTTTTTTGTGAAAAAAAAATCCCTTTTGTTTTATTTCAGTTTCGTGGAAAAAACTTTGTTCTTCAATTCAAAGAAATATGGAAACATTTTTGTTCTTCAATTCAAAGAAATCTTTCAACAAACGTTGAATTTATTCATAATTTTTTTAAAAAATACCCAGCCTTCCAAGATGATCTCTCTTTGATGGGTAATGTTCACACAACGTAGCCTCTAATGCAATGGTAACATGTAGTTGGCCAACAACATGTATGCAGCCTGGTCCACGCTTCTCCTAAGCACGAGGGCCCTGGCCAATGGAACCACCCCACGATTTTGCAACACACTGAACGGGTCGCAATGGTGATGGCCTCCTCAGTCCATGTAGAGAACAACACGTAGAGGGCAGAGAGTTTGGTTTGGTAGCGTAGAACACTCCACGGGCTCCTCCTCACAGTTTACAAGCCAGTAACAGGCGTAACAGTGGCTGAACGGGAAGCAACGATGACGGCCTCCTCAATCCATGTAGAAGGGAGAGGGTTTGGTCTTCACGCAGAGGGCAGAGATGATACGAGCTCTGATCCAACACTTGAGCACGCAGACGGAACCAACACACACAGAGGGTAGACTCTTATTCTTTTTGTTCGGGTACGAACAGTTCAATCTTTCGGAAATAAATAGATAATAATAAGGTAATATTCAATCCCCCCCCGGAAAGACGAAAGGACTTTTTTTCCAACTTCCTCTTATTTAGGAAATCCTCAATTCATCCGCGGTAATCTTGACGTATTCGGATTGCCTAATCAATAATTTTAGACAGATATAACTGATCCATTCCATATATGATCAATATAGATCTGTAGTGATCATCTTATCAATTGTATAAGAACTATTCTTTGGCAATGATCCTGTGTCATGATGACTATTTTTCCAAATTCTTCTTATCTATATGGATAAGCACCCAATTGCTGGTAGCTTTTCATCGGCTCATTAGCAATGCCGATCGTTTAACTCTTTCTTTGTTCGGACCACTGATGGGTATGTAGCAACACTCGGCCCTCGATGGCTCCCTCTTGAGCATGCAGAGGCAACCAACACACGTAGAGAGTAGGCTCTTATCCTTTGATGGGTATGTAGAAACACATGCAGAGAGCGGGCTCTTCTCTTTTGATGGGTATGCAGCAACACTCGGCCCTCGATGGATCCCTCTCGTAATCTACAATCACCTCCAAAGATGACTACGCAAACTCAACTAAAAAAAGCTCTGATACCAATTGTAATTAATGGAGGTTACACAACAAGAAAGAAATGAATCTGAAAGAAAAACTGAATACAAACACACAAGTAATAACTCATGATTTACGTGGTAAAACCCTGACAGAGTGTCAAGTAAACATCCACGGGGCAAGGGATTGGAATCTCTGTTCAATTAATAAAATGATTCTCCTTACAATAGTTTGGGCATTCATTAGTTTTATATGAGCCTCCTCAGTTACATAACCAATGTTTTGGTATAAAACTAACTTGTTAATAACTAATACATTTTACCCAAATTTACATAATTAGTTATCAATTTCCAACATGAATTTTGGGAAATAAGTCTATCAATCTACACAAGGCATGCGGTTAGGCAATTGTGGAATGTGATCTCGAGTCATAGGCACATAACTCGCAGTTGAATTCATTTTGAAATGTGGAGACACTAGTGGAACTTGAAAACATGAGTTCTGCTTAATTAGAGTCACCAGGTGAATGGGTCAACCTTCCTAAGTTTGACTGTTTTCCACCATCAACAACCGAAACTGAACTTTTGAAAATATTTCCCGGGGAATATGAAACTGTTCAGTTCCTAACAACGGTGCCAATATGTTATCACTCTGTAATTCCTTTGGGTTGAGGAGAGGAAGCCAAAGGTAACCACAAACCTCTTTGAGTTGAGAGACTGGTCTTCCCCAACTTGAGGGGGCTCCCTCAACTTATGAAACTATGGTTTCGAATATATGGCATACAAAGACTAGATCTGAAAGGAAATTTGAAAATTTTGGTTGAAGTATGAATGGTATAAGGGGTGATAAAATGTGATCAATTTACCTTTTATTCACATTACTTATGAAAGAAATCCTCCATGAGGGTTTGTTAAGCATGACCTTGGACAACAGTAATAGGTTGTAGTATAGATGATAAAAATAGAAGAAACAAACCCTTCCTATGCATATAAAAATGATGTTCATACATAAGGAAAACTAGACAGAAGAAATAACATTCATTAGTATAGAACGTTCCATTTGCAATTGAAATATGAAAATAGTTGTCTAGAGCAACTTAACTGAATTCCAAATCAAATGATATCATTATACTCATAAAACAAGAAGAGACAATAGAATAAATGAGAAATAGATAAACATAACACCAAATATCATACCATAAGAATCCTTGTAGACAATAATCGATAACTCTCAAGTCATAAGAATTTTATCCATGAATTGATCACAATTACTCAAATAAATTTTGAAAAACTGATGCAACAATGTTGAACCATCAACAACCATTTCATATATATTTCTAAGTTTAAATAGGCATATACAAAACATGATAAGAGCCTAAATTCACTGCATAACTGATCCAAACAATGGATCGATCTAAAATCAAAAGAGGAAAATTGCTATTTTAAATGTTTTTCCTCAAAACCAAAAACAATAAAGTGTTTTTTGACTTTTAACATAGACTTTTTCCTAAAAGAAAATAAAATTATCTTCGAAGATGACTATCATGAAATGAAAATAGCAAAAGCACAAAAGCTGAATGTTGAATGTGCAAAGGCTACATAGCAGCTGCGCATCAACCAATGCTTTTTTCTTTCAAAACCGGTATGTGGCTGATAGCTGAAGGCTTGAGATGGTTGCCACATCTGCTCCATGTCAACCCCTTAAAATCCTGATAGGTGGCTTCCTTCAAATATGCGTGCAAGAGTGTGGGCATGTCTGCACAACAACTGTGTAGTGCCTGTACAACAGGCCATATCTAACAAACATTAATACTTGTGAAAAAATTGAAGGAGTTTATTATAGATGATAGTTTTGTGAAGATAAACCTTTCCCAGTTTCTCTAAATTCTTCCCCAACTTCCCAGAAAATGCTCTGCAAAACAATGAATTAAAATAGGAAATTGTTGGGTCCCCATAATACTAGTGATTACCCCATTACTATTGTAGTTGTACCCCTTATTAATATTGTTGTGCC
>APFE030064123.1:0-14722 GCA_000404065.3 Pinus taeda
CAAATGCATCTCATCTTAATATTGGTTGTCTCAAGCAAGATCCAAATAACATACATAGTCTAGCTAGTACAAATTCAACTCAGACATCAATTATGACCATTGTCTGGTATGCATCATTAAATCTGTCATTCCCTTTGCATGAGCTACCGAAGAACTATGATCAAAGGCTACCCAAATTTGATGCTACAGGTAATATCATAGTAAGGAAACATGTAGATAAAGTCATTGACTTCATTTACTTGGAGGAAGTCAATCATGAAGATGTCAAATTGAGGTTGTTTGCTCAAATCCTTTTAGGACAAGCTAGGAAATGGTATAGAAGTTTGACCGCTAGAAGTATTCCTAATTTCCAACAATTTCAAAGCATTTTCCTTAATAAATGGGAGGTTAAAAGGTACCCTTTTCATATTATGAATTAATATTGAAATTTAAAAAGGGAGCTCGAAAAGACAGTCCAATATTTCTAAACCATATTCAATAGTGTTTATGATTCCATACCTACTTATATAAAGCCTCCCCCAATATTAGCTATGCTTCATTATCCAGGTGGTTTTGATGTTGAGATTACCTATTATCTCATAGAAAGAAACCTTTCCACTTTGGAGGATATGAAAAAAAGTGTTATTGATTTGGAAATGAACCTATTGATTAAAAGATCCAGAATGGAAACTGAAACAAGGAAAGTAATTAAAGAGGAGTTTCCTCCTTTATTAAACCTTAAGTTAAAGACATTAATGAAAGTCATGGAAAGGGTTATGAACACATGTATTTTGCAAGCTAAACATGTTGCTAATGGATAGGAAAAGATACCTCCTTTTCAAGCATATATGGAAGAAAAAGGAGAGGTTGTTGGGTCACATCACCAAAAGGTAGAAACTGGTTGTTTTGTGAATTCATTCGAAGCTAGTTTAGAACAACAACCAGTGGAAGGTTATTAGCAAGAGGATGTTAAATTTCAGACTGTTGAGAAAAATGGTCACCATGTGTGTGTTACTTATGGCAATTATGAAAAACAGGATGAAAATATTGAGACAGATGAAATGTATATATTTTAGACATTGAACATCAACAAAGCAATGCAAATTATATTGATGGTAACTCTTTACCCCTATGTTATGCCACATTTCAGATGTTGAAAGAAACTCATGATGATTATAGCTCTTTACCTTTATGTTATGCTACATTTTAAGCATTGAAAGAAAATTATAAGATCACTGGTGAAGCAGAAAAGAAAGATGAAACTAGCATAACGTGGCAGCAACCTTCTTATATAGATGAGGACCCTGTTTTTTGTTACATTGGAGATTCCTTTATTAAAAAATCACAGTTATTAAGTAACCATGAGATTGAAGATCATATGGTCTCCTGGCAACCAATACTTAATACTTTACATCAGCCTTGAAAATTCTTATCTGATCATGATATGTATGAGGATTGTATTTCAAATTTTTCCTTTGAATTTTCACTTTCTGAAATTTTATTTCGAAGAGAAGATTGTGTTGAAAAGTGTGCAACAAGAAATGCTAAAAATAGGAATTGCCAAAAATAGCACTGTTATAAATAGCCCAGCTATAAGTAGAGGTTCAGCCATTGGGTCTTAGCAACAATGGGTGAAAAGTGAAAGTGCTAAAAATAGCTTTTCTAAAAATAGCATTTCGGGATCCCTTCTTATTTTAGTCAGTCCCTAGACTAAACATAAGAAGTAAAATTCGAATTTGATATCAACAGTAGTTTGAAAATTAATTAATTAATTCATCTTGAGTTAATTAGTTAAGGAAAATCAAACTTGAAGTCTATGTGAGGACATGCAACAGTTTCTCCATTAATTGAGGAATTTAACCTTCAGTTAAAGAGATAAGGATGAGTTGTAATCAATTGACTTATTTTAACTTAGTCAAATCTAGTTAGATTAATTTAACATATTGTTAAATTAATGAGAGTTCAGTTAGTTAATGATTGCATGCAACTACTGTAATTCAGATAATTGAATATTCACTCATGGATAACTCATGCATGTCAATTCAGTCAGAGGCCCAGTTGAGATCAGATGGAGGGACAGTGTACTATCAGTTGCTAGGATACTCCTTGGTGAATATTCCTTGCATGCAGAAGGAATATTATTCCTTATGGATTGCGCAGTTGGACCTGAGGTTACAGTGAGTGTGATGAGGCCAATTCACACATGTGATATCATTGGACCCCAATCAAAACTGCACAAGGAAATAGGAGGCTTGGAGGGCTTGAGGAAGATATATTCTATGTCTGTTGAGTTTGTGAGTTGTATTGTTTGAGTACAGAGAGAGCAGGATAGCTTGAGATCTGATTCTTTTTGTAACTTGAACAAGATTTCCACTTGTATGATAATACAGAGTTGGGGTTTTAGCCTAGTGCTTTCCCCAGTGATATATCTTTTGTGTTATGGTTGATTACTTCTCATTCTTAGTTATATCTGTTCATGATTGATGTTGCTCATGTTCAATTAAGTTTCCGCTAAATTGATTGTAGAAGTAGATCAAGTGTTTTGCTTTAGTACATTGCATTACCAGGTGATCTACAGGTGGGAAATTTCTACATGGTATCAGAGCAAAGGTGATCAAGGAAGAACAATATACAAGTAGGAGAAGTACAAAGTCTGGTTTCTGAACATTGAATTGAGTTCTTATCACATCTATTTCACCAATGGAGTTTAGTGGCTTAAGACTCGAATATGTTCTTGATGGTAGTTCAAATTATATAGCATGGAAGGATCGCATGGAGGCAGTATTGGAAGATAACAGTCTCAAGGACTTCATTGATCAAGAAGTCCAAAAGCCAACTGATGCTACTCAACTGGCGGAATGGAAAAAGTGTGTGGCTAGAACAAGGGGAATCCTCCTAGAGGGAGTTCAAGATCACATTATCTCGAGCCTCCATGGGAAGGAGAATCCATTTTCGATGTGGAAAACATTGAAAGATCTTTATCAGAATAGCAGCGATCAGAAGAAGCTGGCATTGAAGGACAAACTTCGAAAGATCAAGTGCGAAAATGGCAACACAATCTCTACATTCCTGAACAAGCTCACCACCTATAGGGATGAGCTTGCAAGTGTAGGGGTCATGATTGTTGATGACAACATGGTGAGTCTAGCACTCCTCGGTCTTCCTAAGAGATGGAATAGCTACCATGACTCGGTTAATGGAAGAGAGAAACTGCTAGATTGGGAAAGACTTTGACCAGACCTAATGCAGGAGGAGATAAGGCAGAGCACCAAAGATGGATCTTCATCAAAACAAGATGATGAAGAAAATCTAACTTTAGCAAGTAAAGCTAAGAAAGGGAAATGGAAGGCATCCCAATCCAAATCTTCTCATGGTGGGAATAAGGTTGACAAATGGAAGGTGTGATGCTTTCACTGTCATGAAGTGGGCCATTATGCTATGAATTTTCCATAGAAGAAATCCAAGAAGGGTTCCTCAAAGGGATCTGATGGTGATGCACTAGCTTCACAATTTGAGCTAGATTTCTCGCTTATCACATTCATGGTTTCATCCATGGTGGGATGTGTTTGGTACCTGGACAGTGGAGCTTCTTTCCACATGTCGAGTGATAAGAATATTTCACTACATTGGAGGAGAAGGATCTCCAGATGCAGATCGAGATGGGCAATGATGGAAAATACTGTGTCTCAGGTGAAGGTACAATTGTGTCTCAGAGGGAGCATGGTGCTCCTCTCACCCTATCTGCTGTTAAATATGTACTAGGTTTGAAAAATAATCTTATGTCTGTTGCTATGCTAGAAGATAAAGGCTATGGTGTAATCTTTAGTAAAGGAAAAGTGTTCCTGAGGCATATCGGCACTGGATAGACCAAGCGAATTGGGATTTGAGTAAAGAATCTCTACAAGTTGGAGGTAGATGACTGTGTTGCACTGAGTTCCAAAGCAGAGATGGTGCAAAGCCAAGAAGTTGGTGAGCTATGGCATAGAAGACTGGGCCACTTGCATCACGGGGCCTTGAAGATCATGCAACAAATTTCTACTGGCTTACCCAAGGGAAAATTGGAGCAAACAGATACATGCAAAGGATGCCCCCTGGATAAGTATGCGAAAGATTCCTTTCAAGATTGAGAGAGTAGAGCTGGAGCAATCCTAAAGCAAGTTCACTTAGATGTATGTGGACCATTCTCTACAGCCTCCACTGCTAAGCAAAGGTAATATGTTATTTTTATTGATGATTTTTCTCGTAGATGTTGGATCTACCTTATGCAAAATAAGGATCAAACCTTCTTGAGGTTTTGTGAGTTTAAAGCCTCGGCAGAGAAAGAATATGGGAAGAAAATAAAATCCTTGCGTAGCGACAATGGTGGAGAGTATGTTTTCCAACAGTTTAAAGACTTCTATGTTGTAGAAGAAATTAAACGGGAACTAACGGCACCTCATAACCCATAACATAATGGGGTGGCTGAAAGGAAGAAAAGATCTATTGTGGGAGTAGCTCGAGCGATGTTGCATGACCAAAGCCTACCACTTCATCTATGGGTTAAGGCATGTAATACAATAGTGTATCTTTAGAACATAAGTCCTCATCATGTTTGTGGATGAAGACACCTATGGAGGCTTTTTTGGGGAAGCGACCTATTTAGACCTGAATTTACTTCAAGATATAGTATTATCTTTTGTCAATTGCCTTCTGTCTTTTCCTAAAAGTATCTTAAAGATTCTCTTTGGTCTATTAAATCCAAATCAAGATGATGAATCTGCACATGAGCCCCTTTTGGCGAATGAATATTCTTCCCTTCAAGTTTCAAATGCATCTCATCTTAATATTGGTTGTCTCAAGCAAGATCCAAATAACATACATAGTCTAGCTAGTACAAATTCAACTCAGACATCAATTATGACCATTGTCTGGTATGCATCATTAAATCTGTCATTCCCTTTGCATGAGCTACCGAAGAACTATGATCAAAGGCTACCCAAATTTGATGCTACAGGTAATATCATAGTAAGGAAACATGTAGATAAAGTCATTGACTTCATTTACTTGGAGGAAGTCAATCATGAAGATGTCAAATTGAGGTTGTTTGCTCAAATCCTTTTAGGACAAGCTAGGAAATGGTATAGAAGTTTGACCGCTAGAAGTATTCCTAATTTCCAACAATTTCAAAGCATTTTCCTTAATAAATGGGAGGTTAAAAGGTACCCTTTTCATATTATGAATTAATATTGAAATTTAAAAAGGGAGCTCGAAAAGACAGTCCAATATTTCTAAACCATATTCAATAGTGTTTATGATTCCATACCTACTTATATAAAGCCTCCCCCAATATTAGCTATGCTTCATTATCCAGGTGGTTTTGATGTTGAGATTACCTATTATCTCATAGAAAGAAACCTTTCCACTTTGGAGGATATGAAAAAAAGTGTTATTGATTTGGAAATGAACCTATTGATTAAAAGATCCAGAATGGAAACTGAAACAAGGAAAGTAATTAAAGAGGAGTTTCCTCCTTTATTAAACCTTAAGTTAAAGACATTAATGAAAGTCATGGAAAGGGTTATGAACACATGTATTTTGCAAGCTAAACATGTTGCTAATGGATAGGAAAAGATACCTCCTTTTCAAGCATATATGGAAGAAAAAGGAGAGGTTGTTGGGTCACATCACCAAAAGGTAGAAACTGGTTGTTTTGTGAATTCATTCGAAGCTAGTTTAGAACAACAACCAGTGGAAGGTTATTAGCAAGAGGATGTTAAATTTCAGACTGTTGAGAAAAATGGTCACCATGTGTGTGTTACTTATGGCAATTATGAAAAACAGGATGAAAATATTGAGACAGATGAAATGTATATATTTTAGACATTGAACATCAACAAAGCAATGCAAATTATATTGATGGTAACTCTTTACCCCTATGTTATGCCACATTTCAGATGTTGAAAGAAACTCATGATGATTATAGCTCTTTACCTTTATGTTATGCTACATTTTAAGCATTGAAAGAAAATTATAAGATCACTGGTGAAGCAGAAAAGAAAGATGAAACTAGCATAACGTGGCAGCAACCTTCTTATATAGATGAGGACCCTGTTTTTTGTTACATTGGAGATTCCTTTATTAAAAAATCACAGTTATTAAGTAACCATGAGATTGAAGATCATATGGTCTCCTGGCAACCAATACTTAATACTTTACATCAGCCTTGAAAATTCTTATCTGATCATGATATGTATGAGGATTGTATTTCAAATTTTTCCTTTGAATTTTCACTTTCTGAAATTTTATTTCGAAGAGAAGATTGTGTTGAAAAGTGTGCAACAAGAAATGCTAAAAATAGGAATTGCCAAAAATAGCACTGTTATAAATAGCCCAGCTATAAGTAGAGGTTCAGCCATTGGGTCTTAGCAACAATGGGTGAAAAGTGAAAGTGCTAAAAATAGCTTTTCTAAAAATAGCATTTCGGGATCCCTTCTTATTTTAGTCAGTCCCTAGACTAAACATAAGAAGTAAAATTCGAATTTGATATCAACAGTAGTTTGAAAATTAATTAATTAATTCATCTTGAGTTAATTAGTTAAGGAAAATCAAACTTGAAGTCTATGTGAGGACATGCAACAGTTTCTCCATTAATTGAGGAATTTAACTTTCAGTTAAAGAGATAAGGATTGAGTTGTAATCAATTGACTTTATTGTTAACTTAGTCAATATAGTTAGGATTAATTTAAACTATTGTATAAATAATTGCAGATTCAGTTAGTTAATGATTGCATGCACTACTTGTAAATTCAGATAACTGAATATTCACTCTGGATAATCATGCTGTCAGTTAAGTTAGAGGCCAGTTGAGATCAGCTGGAGGGGACAATGTATATCAGTTGCTAGGAACTTCCTTGGTGGTATTCTTGCATGCAGAAGGAAATATTATTCCTTATGGATGCGCGTTGGACTGAGGTTACAGTGAGTGTGTATGAACCAATTCACAACATGTGATATCATTGGACCCCAATCAAAACTGCACAAGGAAATAGGAGGCTTGGAGGGCTTGAGGAAGATATATTCTATGTCTGTTGAGTTTGTGAGTTGTATTGTTTGAGTACAGAGAGAGCAGGATAGCTTGAGATCTGATTCTTTTTGTAACTTGAACAAGATTTCCACTTGTATGATAATACAGAGTTGGGGTTTTAGCCTAGTGCTTTCCCCAGTGATATATCTTTTGTGTTATGGTTGATTACTTCTCATTCTTAGTTATATCTGTTCATGATTGATGTTGCTCATGTTCAATTAAGTTTCCGCTAAATTGATTGTAGAAGTAGATCAAGTGTTTTGCTTTAGTACATTGCATTACCAGGTGATCTACAGGTGGGAAATTTCTACATGGTATCAGAGCAAAGGTGATCAAGGAAGAACAATATACAAGTAGGAGAAGTACAAAGTCTGGTTTCTGAACATTGAATTGAGTTCTTATCACATCTATTTCACCAATGGAGTTTAGTGGCTTAAGACTCGAATATGTTCTTGATGGTAGTTCAAATTATATAGCATGGAAGGATCGCATGGAGGCAGTATTGGAAGATAACAGTCTCAAGGACTTCATTGATCAAGAAGTCCAAAAGCCAACTGATGCTACTCAACTGGCGGAATGGAAAAAGTGTGTGGCTAGAACAAGGGGAATCCTCCTAGAGGGAGTTCAAGATCACATTATCTCGAGCCTCCATGGGAAGGAGAATCCATTTTCGATGTGGAAAACATTGAAAGATCTTTATCAGAATAGCAGCGATCAGAAGAAGCTGGCATTGAAGGACAAACTTCGAAAGATCAAGTGCGAAAATGGCAACACAATCTCTACATTCCTGAACAAGCTCACCACCTATAGGGATGAGCTTGCAAGTGTAGGGGTCATGATTGTTGATGACAACATGGTGAGTCTAGCACTCCTCGGTCTTCCTAAGAGATGGAATAGCTACCATGACTCGGTTAATGGAAGAGAGAAACTGCTAGATTGGGAAAGACTTTGACCAGACCTAATGCAGGAGGAGATAAGGCAGAGCACCAAAGATGGATCTTCATCAAAACAAGATGATGAAGAAAATCTAACTTTAGCAAGTAAAGCTAAGAAAGGGAAATGGAAGGCATCCCAATCCAAATCTTCTCATGGTGGGAATAAGGTTGACAAATGGAAGGTGTGATGCTTTCACTGTCATGAAGTGGGCCATTATGCTATGAATTTTCCATAGAAGAAATCCAAGAAGGGTTCCTCAAAGGGATCTGATGGTGATGCACTAGCTTCACAATTTGAGCTAGATTTCTCGCTTATCACATTCATGGTTTCATCCATGGTGGGATGTGTTTGGTACCTGGACAGTGGAGCTTCTTTCCACATGTCGAGTGATAAGAATATTTCACTACATTGGAGGAGAAGGATCTCCAGATGCAGATCGAGATGGGCAATGATGGAAAATACTGTGTCTCAGGTGAAGGTACAATTGTGTCTCAGAGGGAGCATGGTGCTCCTCTCACCCTATCTGCTGTTAAATATGTACTAGGTTTGAAAAATAATCTTATGTCTGTTGCTATGCTAGAAGATAAAGGCTATGGTGTAATCTTTAGTAAAGGAAAAGTGTTCCTGAGGCATATCGGCACTGGATAGACCAAGCGAATTGGGATTTGAGTAAAGAATCTCTACAAGTTGGAGGTAGATGACTGTGTTGCACTGAGTTCCAAAGCAGAGATGGTGCAAAGCCAAGAAGTTGGTGAGCTATGGCATAGAAGACTGGGCCACTTGCATCACGGGGCCTTGAAGATCATGCAACAAATTTCTACTGGCTTACCCAAGGGAAAATTGGAGCAAACAGATACATGCAAAGGATGCCCCCTGGATAAGTATGCGAAAGATTCCTTTCAAGATTGAGAGAGTAGAGCTGGAGCAATCCTAAAGCAAGTTCACTTAGATGTATGTGGACCATTCTCTACAGCCTCCACTGCTAAGCAAAGGTAATATGTTATTTTTATTGATGATTTTTCTCGTAGATGTTGGATCTACCTTATGCAAAATAAGGATCAAACCTTCTTGAGGTTTTGTGAGTTTAAAGCCTCGGCAGAGAAAGAATATGGGAAGAAAATAAAATCCTTGCGTAGCGACAATGGTGGAGAGTATGTTTTCCAACAGTTTAAAGACTTCTATGTTGTAGAAGAAATTAAACGGGAACTAACGGCACCTCATAACCCATAACATAATGGGGTGGCTGAAAGGAAGAAAAGATCTATTGTGGGAGTAGCTCGAGCGATGTTGCATGACCAAAGCCTACCACTTCATCTATGGGTTAAGGCATGCAATACAATAGTGTATCTTTAGAACATAAGTCCTCATCATGTTTGTGGATGAAGACACCTATGGAGGCTTTTTTGGGGAAGCGACTAGATGTGAGTCACTTCTGCATCTTTGGATCACTAGTTTTCTATCATGTGACCAAAGATGCTTGGAAGAAGCTAGATCCAACAGCTGAGTTGGGGATGCTTGTGGGGTACACAGATACACCCCATAACTATCGTGTGTTTTTTCCTGCCAGTCAGAGTACTATAGTGCGCAAGGATCTGAAGTTCGACGAGCAGAGAGCCATGCGAGTGTCACTTGAGAGGGAGCTCAAGTTGCATGGCGATGAGGAACTTTTATTTCCAAAGGAGGAGGAGCCTCCTGATGATGTGGATCAGCCACATGCAGAGGATCTAATAGTGGAGACCACCATTGCTGGAGAGTCTTCCAGAGACAGGCGGAAACGCTCGCAGGAAGCTAACAAATTGATGCAGGATGTGAGAGATAATGTGGGGCAGCCATCCTCTCAGCGCAAACAGAGGATATCTCCCGAGAGATACACTGGCTACATGGCCTTGGTTGGGGAGTGTGTAGCGACTAAACCTTCTTCTTTAGGAGGTAGTGCAGCAACCAGTTTGGGTTGATGCAATGGTAGAAGAGTGTGATTTTATCATGTAGAACAGTGTGTCGGACATTGTCCCTAGACCTGCAGACAAGTCAGTGGTTAGTTCCCGGTGGCTTTACAAGGTAAAGCAGGCAGCTGATGGCAGTGTTGAGAAACACAAGGCAAGGTTTGTTGCCTGAGGTTTCTCACAAGTTGAGGGGATTGACTAAGATGAGACCTTTGCTCCCATACCAAGGTACTCATCTATCAGATCGATGCTAACTCTATCAACTCAGATGGGTTGAAAGATCCATCAGATGGATGTGAAGATGGTGTTCCTCAATGGGAAGATTGAGGAAGAGGTATACATTGAGCAGCCCGAAGGATTTGAGACCTTCGATCACGAGTCACATGTTTGTTGACTCAAGCGAGCACTGTATGGGCTGAAGCAAGCACCCCATGCTTGGTATACCAGGATCGACATCTATTTCACCAAGTTGGGCTTCACCAAGAGTGAAGAAGATGCGAACCTATACCACATCATGGTAGATGGTAAGCCATTGATTATTGTACTTTATGTCAATGATCTGATTTTGACAGGTGATGACTAGCTGATACAGTCTTGCAAGGAGGACCTTGCAAGAGAGTTCAAGATGAAGGACGTGGGCCTCATGCACTACTTTTTAGGAATGGAAGTGTGGCAGAAAGATGGGGAAGTATTTGTGTCTCAAGGCAGGTATGCCAATGAGACACTCAGGCTGCTTTCACATGGAGAAGTGCAAGCCCATGTAGACTTCTCTAGCTGGGAACTGGAGGAAGGAGGATGCTACTTCAAGTGAGGTAGTAGTTGCTATTGTTTATCGGCAGCTGGTGGGTTCACTTATGTATCTGGTGAACACATGACCTGACTTATGCTTTGCGATGAACCAGCTGAGTCAAGCTATGGTTCATCCTACCAAGCTGTTTTGGAAGGCAACAAAGCATGTGCTGAGATATCTCAGAGGCACTACACAGTATGGATTATGGTATAGACGGACAAAGGGAGTGAAGTTGCAAGGCTTCACAGATGCGGATTGGGCAGGTAGTCCATTAGACCATGTTAGAGCCTAGATCAACCTCACACTGAAGGGAGGCAATCCTAGGGTAACTACAAGCCACACTTAACCTAGTAGCTAGCCCTACCAGGTCGGGAGAGGGTTCTCTCCTTGTCAATCTCAATTAGGATGGTTGCAATTATGACTTGAGATGACTGAATTGAATATAGATTTTAGGCTAGGTATAGTATCTTAGGGTTTCTGGTTTGATTTTTAAGGTTTTGGTTGTTGGATCAATTGGAGAAGGCAAATTGGGTCTGGGAAATCAACTTAGGGATACAGTCATGTTATGTGGGACGACATAGACAAGGTTTTATGTACTAGAAATGGTAGTTTAAGACAGCTGAGGAGTTGAGGAGGGCATAAAGAAACTATGAGTCCTCTTCAGACAGTTGAAAACATTGAAAACCAAATGCATTCCCAAGACAAAGCACAAAAGTGTATTTTGTCCATTCACCTTGATTCATTTAGTTTTAGAAGAGAAAGATAGATTTGGATACATATAAAACATAAGAAAAACTCATTACAAATAAGAAACAATACATAAACTCACTGTCATAAGAATCCCACAAAAATAGCTGTGAAACTTGGTTTTATTCCTTGCCAAACTACTGTAGAGATATACAATAGAGTTTAGAGCTTCCACAAGAGTCCAACCCTTGCAAATGACTGAAAAAGTACATAATATAGGCAAGCAAACAACTCATGCTAGCTATCAGGGGTCTAATCGATGAGAAGAGGGGTGGTTTCAACCATATCTAAACTAGGAACACAAAAGTAGGCAGTGGAACAACTTGCCCCTAAAATCAAGGAAACTGATTCATTCAACCTCAAACCACCTCAAACTGATTATCTACCCCCTCAATTCATTTTACATCCATAATTACATCAAGTTACATCGTTTACCATGCAAAATTCACCTAGAGAGCAAGAAAAAGTCAACTGTAGAGAAAACTAGGCGAAATTTGGCTTTTCTAGCAAAACTGGAAAAATTCATTTAATGCACAATGTCAAAAATTTAATTCACAGTGTCACTTCAAAGGTCACTTTGAAGGTCTTCCACTCATCCAAATCATGCCCAAAATGGCTTGTTGGAAATCCATGCCTATCTAGTTTCTGGAAAATTTTGAATTTCCTGATTTGGAGGTATTTAACCCTCCAAAAGTTGATTCTCCCAAGACCACTTCTTGTGGGGCAAAAAAGTAGCATAAACGACATTTTTTGGGTGTTTTTTGCCCTTTTGGTGGCCAAGATCTCATCCAAAACTTCTCAATATTTCTGGGTTTACTTATTTTTCCATGATGATTCCAAATATACAAGCCATTTTGCAAAAGGCGGTCCCCATCAAAAGTGCAACGCCACCTATTGGAAATCCCTGTGTTGCAAAATTTAATGCGCCACTAATTTAATGCGCAACGCCACTTTCAGACCCAGTTTTGGAGGATTTATTGGTGTCCAAATTGATGGTAGGATAGCTCGTTGGAAAGATTATTGAGTCTACTTTCCAAAACATCCTGAATTTCTTAATTTTGAGTTCATTTGCCCTATCAAAAGTTAAATCTCCCAAGACTGGTAAAAATGTGCAAAATGAGGCTACCTAAATGCAGAGTGTTGTTGCAGTCAACTTTGGAAGGTCTTCCTCAACTCCAAATTGAGCTCATGATAGCTCATTGGAAATATCTTTGTGTCTAATTATCATTTCACTCATCAAGAAAGTCATTTGGCCAACCAAGTGAGGATAAATCGTGATTTGACCAAGGTCACTCCAAAGGTGCAGCAACTCTCCTGAGGCAACTATATTTTTGAGATTTCTCTAAAACCATGACACCTGTGTAAAGAGTGAAGGATTTTTTTCTTCCTTGGCCTATTATGGACAAAAACCTCTCTGACTTTTGTCAAATAAATCTTCTATTTCTCATAAACATCCTTTGAGTAAAACCTACCCTAATGTGTGGAACAGGGGTTTTGTAGAAATGAAGGGAAATGAAGGGGATAAGGGGCTGATAAATTCTTGAGAATATTTTGGAAAATAGTGAGTTATGTTAGGAAGGAAGGAAAAGTGGAATTTCAAATATTGAGTGAAGGGAAGGGGTCCAAAAGGGAAAAACACAGGCCTAGCCTAGAAAATTGTCAAATTATAGCAAGAAGCTATGATTTGTGGGAAAATGATGAATTTGAAGGATATCAGTGATGGGAAGTGCTTAAGAAGGTACATTAAGGATAAGGGAAGGTGTATGAGCATTAGGATACAAGTTTTGTTGATGATTTGGCCATCCAAGAGAAATTGCCTTCAAAACCCTAAGAGAGGGAAATGAGCCTTACCCAAGTACAACTGAAGCATGAACAAGGTGTAAAATAACCCATTGGAACCTAAAATGATGATGACCACTCTTTGAATGATGGTACACTCAGCTGAATGGTGACATGGACCGACATTTGGAAAACTTTGGAAGGAGTGAGAATAAACCCTAGACCTAATACCTAATGACCAAATTTTACTTGAAGACTTACTGAAATGACAAAATTTGACTTTGACACCCTAATACCACTTTATAAGAGAATATTTGATCACTGTTGGAAGGCTTGAAATACTGAAACTAACATTGGCTCCAATGGGGATGGTAGCTCCTTGGAGGTGCCAAGAACCGTAGATCTTTGGGAGAGCAGACGAGTGCCTTATCCATTGGGCAATATGGAATCAATATCTTGGCAACAAAAACACCAAAAACATACGACTCAAGACTCAAAACTCACAACTGAAATGACTTAGAACTGACTAACTTAAAACTCAAACAAGACTCTCAAAAGCTGAAACTAGACACTCAGCAGCTGAAAATAGACACTTAGAAGCTGAAACTAGACACTCAACAGCTGAAACTATACACCCAGCAGCTGAAAATAGACACTCAAAAGCTGAAACTAGACACTCAGCAATTGAAACTAGATGACTAAAAACTGACAACTTGACGACACAAACTGACTTGAAACTAACTCAATACTAAAACACAACTGACAAACTGGAAAATATGCTCAAAATGGAGCTTATTCAATAAAACCTAATCTAACTTTTCCATTCATCACATGATCAAGTGAAATGAAACAACCAATGCAACCAAGTAAGTATTCCAGCTGTTGTTTGAATTCTTCACAAGTGCTTTCTTATGAACCATAAGAGAGAACTACTAAAAGGCAACTCCCATGAAAACTTGTAAATAGATCCATTGAATAATATGGATTCTCTATCCGCCTCCAAAATTACTGCATAAGGATCATGAAATTCATGTGCACTAGGACTTAGCTCATCCAATGGATTACTTTTCTTCTCCTCATACCATGAATGCAAACTTTCATCTGAGCTTTGTGATGAGACTCCTGCTGAAAATGAAAAAGTAACCGGCTGTCAGATCAAGTTTGTATCAATACTTATTGCAATCTCACAGGTAGCTAATGGAGAAGGAATTTTACTGCAGACATCATCCAACACATCAACTATTGGATTGTGAAAAACTTGAAAAGACTACTGCAACCCATTTTCTATTGGTTCCAATGAGATTGTATGATTTTCTACAGGTTGCTCATTTGAAGATATACTATGCAAAATTCCCTTCAAAAACTGAAATGATTTAGAATAGAATGGTACATAATCGTCTTGCATCATTTGATCATATGTTCCAGTTTCCAAGTCTTCATCTACAACCTGAAATTCAATGGCATTCGAGGGATGCAAATATAGAT
>APFE030064128.1:0-12467 GCA_000404065.3 Pinus taeda
TTTCGATTCTTGGTAGAAGGAAGTCCCAACATGTAATCCATGGAGATGGATTCCCAAGGTCGATTAGGTGTAGGCAGCGGAGTATAAAGGCCTTGATTCTCGATGGTCAGTTTGGCAATGGCGCGAGCAGTGCATGATCTAATGTACTTCCTGACATTCTATCAAATATTTGGCCAATAGAAATACTTCTACAGTATTGCCACTGTTTTCTCAACCCCGAAATGCCTAGTAGCCCAACTGTAGTGTGCTTCCCAAATCATCTTGGCATGCTCGCTTAAAGGAACACAAAGGTGACCTAGGTGGCATAACAGGGCATCCTGGAGGTGAAAATCTGGAACACGTTGACCCTCCAAGAGTGTTTGGTATGTGTGGCCGAATTCTGGGTCACTTTTGTAGAGAAGTGGCCAATCAGAAGTCTCGTGCCCACAAGAGTTGAGCATGGTGGTCAACGCCATGATCAGTGGTTGACTGAGGCAATCTACAACATTATTGGTGCTGCCCTTCTTATACTTGATATTTAAATGGAAATGTTGCAGGTATGTGGATCACTTTTGATGCTAATCATTCTGCAATTTCCCTTGGGTCTGTATGAACTACAAGGGTCAGTGGTCTATGTGGATGACAATTTCCTTCCCCAAAATCTAATGCTTCCATTGTCGGAAGGCCTGCACAATGGAATACATCTCTTTGTCATAAGTGGGATACTTCTGGATTGTGTCTGAAAGTGTGTCACTGTGATATGCCACTGGATGTCGGTGTTGAGTAAGGACTGTCCCAATAGCATAGTCAGAAGCATCTGTCTCTGCCTCAAATGGTTGTTGCAAGTCTTGTAATGCGAGCACTAGTGCCAAGCAGAGGTGATCTTTTAACTATGTGAATGCCTCCTGTTGAGACTCAGACCAGAAGAATTTTTCTTTCGCTCCTCCCTTGGTGACTTGACTCAAGGGCCAAGTGATATGAGAAAATCCCAACATGAACATGCGGTAGAAGTTGACAAGAGTTTGAAAACCACAGAGCTCTGTCGGAGTGGTTGGAGATGGCCAATCCCGAATGACTTGGATCTTGGCTAGATCCACATGCACCCCTCGGTCATCAATAATGTATCCCAGATACTAAACATGGGTCATGCCAAAAGTACATTTCTCCAAATTGGCACATAACTCGTGTTGCCTTAGTGTTTGGAGAACCTGTCGGATGTGGTGGAGGTGCTCTTCCCAACCCTGGTTGAAGATTACGATGTCATCCATGTATACCACTACAAATGAGTTGGTGAATGGCCGCAAGATGTCATCCATTAGCCTCATGAAGGTTGCAGGAGCATTCGTCAATCTAAAAGGCATAACCAACCATTCGAAAAGGCCCTCCTTTGCTTTGAAGGTGGTCTTCCACACATCGGAGGGTTCGATAGGTACCTGGTGATATCTTGACTTCAAATCAATCTTGCTGAAATATTTTGCCCCCTTTAGTTAGTCCAGGAGGTCATCAATCTGTGGGATGTGTACCTATTATGGACAGTGATCTTGTTCAACGCCTGATAGTCAAGACAGAGTCTCCAAGTCCCATACTTCTTCTCTACCAACACGATCGGGCTCCCACAAGGCAATGAACTCAGATGGATGTAACCTTTTTGCAACAGCTCCTGAATCTACCTCTTAATTTCATTGTTCTCCACAACAAAACGCCGATAGATTGGTCCATTGGGGAGCGGTGCACTTGGGGTAAAATCGATGGAGTGCTTGACTTGATAGTACAGAGGAACCCTTGTGGGGGAGGTGAAGATGTCTTCATACTCCTCCACGACCTTGTCCATTTGTAGTTGTCGTGCGGAGGGGCCCTGTCTAGAGGTTGTGGCCATTGTCTTCTTCTTTCCTTGAGGGCATATCATTAGGAAAACAAATTTCCCTGTTTTTTAAATGAGCTTACTACATTGCTTTGCAGTTACCAAAGAGATGGATGTAAGTAGGGCTACCTCCGGTATCCTGTACAACTTATTTTCCAAAGTAACAATAACAACACGAGGCCTTGATTCATACACAACATGTCACTTCCACAAGTATGGTTGTCCTAATAATA
Source organism: Pinus taeda (assembly GCA_000404065.3). Classification (NCBI taxonomy): domain Eukaryota; kingdom Viridiplantae; phylum Streptophyta; class Pinopsida; order Pinales; family Pinaceae; genus Pinus; species Pinus taeda. The sequence goes on from APFE030064128.1 coordinate 2,074, forward strand.
CATCACAAACATCAAGGGGAGCAATTCCACACACTACCTCATCCATGAAGCACTTGATGTTGTATGGAAGGCGAGACTACTGGCTTATGCGAAGATCCCATGCTTGGTGAAGCCACCCAATGGTGTATGGTTGTGGGTGTGCTATGGTTGGTAAGCCTAACCACTTCATGACCTCTGACGAAATGAGGTTCTTTTGGCTCATGCTATCGACAATGAACTATAGCGAGGAGCACTTTACCCACATCTGGGAGTGGAAGAGATGCTCCTCCTCCTCTGGATCTTTGAGTTCCTCCTTCTGGATCTTCATGGTGGCAACAAGTGGCGTTGGGATCTGCATCAATAATCTGCTTCCCTTTGTCATTCCCCTTGTTGGGTTCTGACTCAGAGTTGGAACATGCATCTGATTCTCAAAACCCTTAGCTTGGCCACGAGTGACTGCTTGGCCCGACACTCACTTGTGTTGTGAGTGGAGCTCTTATGGAACTCACACCACTTTCTTGTGTCCTTTTTCGGCTTCGCGGCGCTATTCTTTGCTTGTAACTTTGGTGGGTTTTCTTGGGCTGCCCCCCCTTGGCTTTTTCATTTATTTTGAAGTTTGGGGAAACCTTTCCCTTGCTTCAGATTCACAGATCCAAAGTCTCGCTTCTTCTGTTTAAACTTTTTCTTGACCTTGACGGCATATCGGTATGCCGTGCCGAGCGAGGAGATTTTCAGGAATTCTATTTCTTCCTAGATGTACTTGTGCAGGTAGTCACAATATTTGAGTACCAAATGCTGCTATGAATCCTTGATACCCAACTTTGTGCAAAGGGTATGGAAGATATTGGTAAACTCCTGCACGTCTTGGTACCTTTGCTACTGTAACATGGTCCACTTTTTGTATTGATCCTCATAGCTTCCAACAAGGTAGTACTGCTCCTTGATGGTAGTCCAGGATGAATTCCAAGTGGGAGCGGCTGAAACTAGTGAGCCCGTACTTTCATCCTTCTGCTCATAGTAGGTTTCCCACCAGTCCTTAACTTGAGGGGGCTGCATTGAGAAAGGTGAAAATAATCTTTTCCTGACTCGAAAAATCATGAACAGAAAAATACCGTTCTAGCATATTTAACCATTTATCTACGACATCTGTGTCTATTTGACCCTCAAAGATGTGGATTTCAAAATTAACTGTACCTTAAAGGGTGTGTCGTTTCCAAAGTAGTTGTTGGAAGCCAATATGTCACCTCTAGGTAGCCGCTGAAGGATTTGGGAAAATCTGTCGATCATCGTGTTCCTTTGCCACTCGAGGGCTTATTGAAGCAAGCTTTTGATAGGATCTCCTGCCCCTCGTCTTTCTTTTCATCTTCCAAGGGAGGCTGTTGGGATTTTCGAGGCTGGTCTTGCAAAGATTTGACCAGTTCAAGCCCTAACTCCTTATATCCCAACCTCGTTGGGGACATGCAAAGAAAAAATAGAGAAAAAATAGACCGCTTTGATACCACTGGTCCAGATTTAAAAAGGAATGCAACAAATTACAGAGGTAACCACAAATATAGAGATGCAGTGGAAATAATACTTCATTTCATTACTGTAAAATACTGAAATATGCTTAAAAATAGAAATGGAAATAAACCAACTAGGGTGATGGTAGCTTATCTCTGAGAAGAGATGTGCTAGCTACATGCCTCTGAACTATCTTACGATGAGGCTCAAAGGCCTATTTTATTGTTGAGAAACAATGGAAAACCCTAAAAATCCAAAAACCTAACCCTAGAAGATGAAATGCCAAACTATGGGCCCCGTTTGGGTAAATTGGTACATCAACTTCCCAGGGTTGTAACTTTGGCATACGATCTCCATTTGACGCGCACAATATCTCATTACAAAGATCTATCCGAGAACTATAACTTTGGGAAGAGAAACATTGGTCCATGGGCACATGTTGCTCCCATTTTTCCCAAAAGACTTCATTTAGGGCCTTGAAGTGGCTCCGGATGTTCAGGACCCAAAAAATTGCTAAAAATAATAAATTGTGCTACAATTAAGGAAACTGAAAAGATGAAAGAAACAATGGTGGGGGTCCAAGTGGACTTGGTGGGTGGCCACCAATATCCACCTAGATCATGGAATTTTATTAAATGAGGGGAAAATATGAGACGGAGTCAAAATGTAAGGAACAATGCAAAGAGAGTATAACATGATTGATGAACCATGTAGGTGAAAAGGGTTCCTAGAAAGCTAGAGAGTACAATGGATGGTATCCATGTACCTCAGTAGATGGATTTCATTTTATATGGAAATCAATAATCAATTGTATGCAGGCACAAGAGAGAGAAGAAGAACTCCCATTGTTTAGAAAGCCCAAGGGAAGATAAGAACAACTCAATACAATTATTTTAGAGGCCCTTTAAAAGCTTAGGTTGGAGCAATATATGAGATTGGATGGTGGAAAATGTAGGTAAAGATGTGTTGAATAATAGAAAACTCATGATCATATTGTAGTATGTGTCATACGTATGTTTGTAAGCAATTCTACAAAGTTATGTTTGAGTTGATGGAGTATTTGGTATCTCCATTGCTGGAGATTGTAATTGTACCTAAGTCATAGCCACATAAACCACTTTGTAGTTTATGTTTGTGATTACATAGAAACCACTTGAGGGAGAGTCATCTTAAAAGACCCTAAGCATGGTTGGGAGTCAGCTGAGAAAACCATATGCATGGTTACAAAATCTGAGATGATGATGATGATGTTGGAGAGGGAGGTATAGGTATAAAGCCATGTCTATTTAAAGAACCATGTATGTGAATGAACATCCTCATACACTAACAATTACAACAATTGTGTTCCCATGCATTTCAATGAATGATTATTTCTTTATATTTATGTCAACATTATGACCTTATTTGTGAACACCAGATTATACTAGATGTAAAATTGGTTCTGATTGAGATTGAGACAACTAGTTGTTAAGGGGGAGTATTAGAACATGTAACTCCCACTTGTCTGAATGTTTTTGAGACTATTTAATTACTAATTTTATTGTTCATTATTGGTAGAGTTCTAAGCTCAACCAAAATGAGTATGATCCTATTATCTAGGGGGTTATTTATTCCTAGTTAGATGGTTGTGTTATTCTCTCCAAATAGTAGTCCTATAGTGGTGTGTGGTTGAAATAGGCTTTCAACCAAGTGACTATGTGTCCAAGTTATTTTTTCTATATTTAGACAACACTTGATGTATTTATATGTAACACCATTTGAGAAATATAAAGTGATGTGTGTGTGCTTTCAATTCAATCATGATTAAAGCATTTCAAGCAATCCTAGTATTCTAAATTTTCATCATTTTCCAAATAATTTTTTCTAAATCTTAGTAAAGATTTGTGAGAATTTAAAGTTTAAACTATTTAATTTACACAATCCAACATCCCAGGGAATTTAAAAGTGGTTAAAATCAATTTATGTATGTCAAACATGCAATTTATATATATATAATATATATAACATATATATATATATAACTCATTTTAACAAGATCTTATCATACCTCAAATCTTTTGGAGTGCGGAAGTTTCCAATTTTTCTCCTTTAAAAGAGGTTTGCATTTCAATGCTATTTTGATTCTTTTATGATTGATAGATTTGTAATTAAAATAAATATGTATTAGTATAATAAAATAAAATGATAATTCCAAAATTAGTTTCCTATAAATAATAAAATTGAAATTTTTAAAGATATACCCTAAGTTTATGAGGTTTGCAATTCATTTATCAGAAATAAAAAATTATTTAAAAACATTAAAAATTAAAAAAAGGCTCACACTAACATGTGTCCAAAATATTTATTATCAATAGTTTTTTTGTAAGCTTGATAGGACTACACTTCATCATGTCTATTATGTCACCCCATTCAAGGCAGGGAATTGAACATATGACTTCACAGTCACCCCATTCAAGGCAGGGAATTGAACATATGACTTCACATCAAGGAGTGCCTTGATAGAGCATCGGATCACCGTTTATCCAGGACCCTATATTTATTATCAATATTGAGTTGATGCCTGCATGGAGTTTTTTTTTATTTGATGCTTTCGTGGACATTTTTCATAATTATTTTTATTAATCTTGATATCCTTTAATTTTTTTCATAATTTTTTTTATTAATCTTGATATCTTTTAATTTTATGTGTTTTGATCAGCACACTTAGTGTCACATGTTAGCGCTTCTATCATGGCCATTCAGCGACCTGCTATAGGCTTTGCCCTTAATGAATCACATTCAATGCCTGCACCTTTTACAATGACCTTTTTAAAATGTTTTTCTAGTTGTCAAGATTCATTATTTTTTTTAAAGCTTTGCATTGATTTTTTATATTTATTTAAAAAAAAAGACATCATTTTTTTAAGGTGGAAATGGGTTCAGCATCAACAAGAACCACTTGAGAATCCAAAATTTGGAACTGTTGACCCAAACTTTCAATTTTTTTTTTTTATTTTTCAAGATTATCATAGTTTTGTAAGAATTTCCATTATTTTCCACACTAATTTGTGGGTTTTTTTAGCATGCTTAAAAAAATTTGTATAATTTATAAATACATTCAATTTTACACCTTTCAATTTTTTTTTCCTTTTTCCAAATTATTATAATCATATAAGAATTTCCATTATTTTCCACACTAATTTGTGGGTTTTTTAGCATGCTTAAAGAAAATTGTATAATTTATAAATACATTCAATGTTACACCTTTTATGATGAGTTTATTAAAAAAAATTACCTGTCCTTAATTGCCGACGATTTAACCCACGATTTAACCAAACAAACTGCATGTTCTATAGGGTCTAGTTAATGCTTTTAACTATATATATAATTTTTTTTTTATGAATTTTGTTAAAAATCCAGTAAAAAATTAGAAAATTTATACTTTTAAATAAAGCTTCAACTTATAGTTTGATGTGATGTATTGATGCATTTCTCAAAGCACACCATTATGCAATCTCGAATATCTATATAAATTTCAATGATGTACATTCATGTCTATATTATTTCAGACCCCAATAATATAGAGATATTTAGCCCTACAGTGTTCATGTTACGACAAATATTTCTCTCATTCATAGTTTGGCCCTACCAATTAATGATAGTTTATTACTAAAAGAAATTGAGTTCTATTTGTGATTCTATTGCTTTATTTAATGAAAACGACTGACACAATTTTAAGGAAGTTGTAATGATTAGGATTAAGCAATGGTGGTCAATTTTTGTGTTCTTCAAAGCTAGTGTTTTTAACCTTTACAATCTCTACACTAATGTTATGGCATACTTGGTTGGTACAAATGTGGCAATGGATTGAAATAAATAAACACTAAGCATGTAAATGGTTTTAGCAATTTTTTCATATAAGAATTATTAATATATAGTTATTAATATTAGAATTTTTTCATATAAGAATTAAGCATAATAGAATATTAATTAAAAATTTCATTGAATTTATGTAATATTAATAATTAATATAAAAATATTAATTAATTTTTCTTTTTAATTTTTAATCGAAATTCTAAATCCATAAAACCATAATCTACCAATTTTAATACTCAAAAGGGGAAAATTCCCAATAAAAAGAAAGCTCATAACATTATTATTTGAAAATTACTTATAAAAACATTAATCCTAATTCTTATCCCAATCACTGGTTAATAATTCTGGAATATTTAAATTTTATTAAGCCGGGAAGCCCATTTTATAGCCCAGTTTGATGTGTAATTCTCTCTGTCCTTGATCAAAGTTGAAATTTTAGTCATGTCCGCCAAAATTAAAATTTTAAAAAATATTAAAAAAAAAACTTTACAAAACATTTAAATAACGCAGGCTCATAAAAAAATTTGCACATGAAGAAATTGGATCCCTCTCAGATCATGTTAGATCTCTATATTTAAGATGGATCTCTGTTGGTTTATATGAAACTCAGAGATAGACTCACAAGTACAACATTGCATATATATTTAAGATGGATCTATATTGAATTGGATACCTCTCGGATTATGTCTGTATTTAAAATAGATCTATGTTAATTTATATAAAACTCAGAGATCGAGTCACACGTGCAACATTACCTATATATTTAAGATGGATCTAATATGGTACACCTTGATTTAAACGTGGAGTTGACGCATGGCTTCCCCTTTGACCTGTCAATAACTCTAAAATTGCTTACCCGAATGAGATTCCAGTATGGAGTTAGACACTTAGCTTCCCCTTTGACATGTCAATGGAATGGCTCACAAATTGCTTACCGAATGAGCCATTGAGAACGAATACAACTCCTCTCATGGTGCATTACATGTTTAATTCAACGTCAAACGTATACATTTATATGATGAAGGTCATAGATTTTGTAACCACGAGCAAATTCTCAATTACTGAGTATATCCACGAAGAATATTACAAGAGAGCGATCACGTTGCTTTTTCAAATCATTATATAATTAAATATAAAAATTATAATATTTAATTATATTAAATATTAAGAAGGGAAAGTAAATATATTCTGAAAATCAATGCTTATTTAATATATGAGAATTTAAATCAAATAATTATATTAATGAAATAAATATAAAAATCTAATGTTTATTATATTTAAATATAGAAAAATGTAACGTTGTTGAATAAATTAATTATTCAATAATATATATATATATATAATTTTTTTTTTTAATTAAGTGTTAATCAAACGTGGTCGGCGGGTGCAACACTTAGGGGTGCAACATTAGGGTGCACAGCTAAGTGGTGCACACTTTAGAAGGGTGCACGCTACGTTCTACAGTAAATTCTTTAAGGCTTAATCTATAAGGATCAATCCCTTCGACCATCAACGACCTAAACCCAAGGGCTTCGCGCATAATCGACCTTGTGAACCCTCCCATTCTGGCGAGGCACAACTTGCACAGTTGGAACCTAACCCTTGGAGATAAAATATTTTATATTTATTATAAATATAATAAATATAATTTATAATATTTTTTATTTAAATATGAGAATTCAAATATGAGTGTTTCATAAGCATATATATTAGTATATTTTTCATCTTAAAAAGTAGTTTAATGTATTATTGTTAAAATTGTTTTATATTTACTACTTATATGGAAGGTGTCTAACTGTAAAGTTGGGTTGGTTAGAGACTCTGCCAAATTAACAAGTTGACAAATCCCAACAAATTCTATTTCTTTGAATTTGTCCTCTAAGTTGTATTAGCTGGGCTAGTGAAAGCTGTAGTGTAAACACTGCTTTCCATCCATCATGTTACTCTGGGCATAATCAAATACTACACACAATTTTTCCATCAACAAATGTCATAACCATAAATTTTCCATCAAAATAAGCAACAACTGAAATAGAAAGTTTCTTATAGAGTTTTCACAATTTTTTTTCAAATAATCTTTTACCTAATATTTATTTTATTATATTCAATGACTTGGTTTTTCAAAATGATTTTCCAAAATCTTCTATTCATTCAATATATCTTTGCACTTTAAAAAACAATTAATAATTATTACTATATTGCAATCATACTCTTATCCACTTAATTTAAGCATTATCATAATAATCACATTTAACGTTAGTTATACTTTATTATGTATTTGTTATTATATTGCAATTGTGACTTCTAATATTACATTGAAAATCTGCTTTTTACAATTTATGGTTTTAATTTAAATTTTAAAAAATATAATTTTATAATATTTTATAAAATGTATAAATAAAAATTGGTTATAATAAGATATTTGATACATAAAATTATATTTTATTTAATATTCTCAATATTGAATTTTAAAATGATATATATTAGATTTTCCTTATATTTTAATAAGGGAAAATTGTTAAAGAAAAAGGGGCTAGTTATAAGAAATTCAAAGAATATCAAGCACGGAACCTCGTGCATATTTGAAAGACGTTCTAAAAATACCTATTGACGTCTAACAAACCAGCCAATCCACTTTCGACACGAACCAAACCCAAATTGCGAAAGCAACCTAACAAATTTGGGGAAAAAATTGCAGTACCTTTCCTACACACTCTGGTCATAAGGCGATAAGGCTGCAGCAGAGACTCAATTCCTCCACATGTTGGATTAGATATTTGTGGTCGCAGCTTGGAATTTCGGACCACATTTTCCACATGCCAATCAAATCTCGAGGTGTGCTGTTGAATGGTGAGCTGTTTGCATCAAAGGATTTATCAATTATTAATTCCATTGATTTTGCTCTCCAGGTTCATATAATAGGAAAGGCGCGGCATCTTCAATTTTGATATATTTTGGTAATTACCGGCCACTTACAGCAAAACAGACCAACGACATATTAGTTTAATCTGTTGTTACGATTTTCTCTGTTACAATCAATTACAGCAAAGCTATCATGCAGCAGAGCTTGCTGTTTTGTTTTACGTTTTTCCTTAATTTGGCATCAGTTCAGGCGGAGGTATTGAAGATTTCATCCGGAGCTGAAGTTGGAGAATTCGGAGCATATTGTCCGCTGAACATTAGCGCAGAGCTTGTGGCTCATCCATGGATGCTTCAACAGTGTTATGGGCCAGACAAATTTCACTGCTGCCAAGGCATCGCCGATCTAATCAAAATCCTTTACTTTTCATGGATGCACACCACCCGTTCATTCCTCCTGCACTCCAACCACACGGCGACTGTATGTTTAAACGAATTTCAGAGGCAACTGCAAGCACGGGCAGGGATAGGAGCCGAACTATTCAATAGCTGTAGTGTGAGGTCTGAAAGTTTCATCTCGGATTCAGGCACCTGCCTCGGTATTGACAATCTAAGCAGCTTTGAAGCCAGGGTGGATTCGTCCGGCATGAAGTTGAACTGAAACGGATCTGGGGCTGGAGATGAAACGGATCTGGGGCTGGAGATGTATTGAAAAATTAATTCCAACTGCGCATCGGCAAAAGAGTGAAGCAGCCCAGCGATTCAGCGATTCAGCGATGGGCGACTAAGCGATGTGCGAACTGCCGATATCGCTATCGGCATTTTCATTTGGAGCATGACCTTTCATAAATGAGATATTGCCGATGGGCCGGACCCGATGATGGAATTAATCCCTTTTGATAAATTATCGGGTCCATAGTATTTTCGCTATTGGCGGAAACCAAGTGGGCAGGCTTTTTCCATGCGATAAGTTGTGACTCGATATCCTGGACCCGATTGGTATTCAACATTTTGCTTAATATTATTTCGGGTCCGCCAGTGGGTTGTTTCATGTTTCTTTTATGAATTTCAGGCATATATTATAATATATATATCGGAGGTATCGGGCCATGTAGTGATCGGGATTTCGCAATCAGGGGAAACCATGGGTGCACATATGTGTGCCATGGGATAAAGCTCGGACCCGATAGATTTCCAAAAGCATATTGGATAATGGGTGAAGTAAAGGCCTGGAAGATAAATTTGACATGAAGTGAAAGTTTTCCTACCGCTGTTTTTCTCAGTAAAACAGTAAATGCAATTTACTGTGGTTGGTAAGTCTTTTTGATGAAGTTTTTAATTTTTCCTGAGTGGGAGTATGGGCATGGATAAATGTCAGTAAAATCATTTAATTGTTACTGTATTTTTCTTACGGCAGTATGGCTAGTGAAAAATGTATGTAAGTTCTGGGTTGTCATATATATGTAATTTTTGTTTTATATTTTTTTAAGAGAGGAGTAAAGCACATCAGTGGGGAAGTAATGTTCTGAATACGCATTTTGGAGTCACGCAACAGCTTGAGTAAAAACTCATATGTAATTTCTTTTACAGCAGTCAAATCTTTGCCTTTTTGGTGAATCCCTCTGAGTAAAAAGAGGATGAATTTTGTATCAGTTTACTTTTGATGAATACAAATCCTTCTATGTGTGTTTAATACTCTGTTCTGAGCAATTTGTTAAAAAGCTTCCATGTGCTGAGATCCTGGAAAAAAGGAAAACAGAGCATTGTCTCTGTGTGCAAATTTTTATTGTTGTTTTTGGGATTTTCCCAGAAAAATCCCCAACAGTGGTATCAGAGCAGGTTGAGGCTCTTTGAAGACATTCAAAGAAGTTGTAGGAAGGTTTTTTGTTGCATTAACTTCTCCAGCAAAGTGAAGACTCAGCAAAAGAATCCAGGTATCTCTCAGACTAGTTTTTGTGTTACTGCTGAAAGAACAGTCAGTATTTTAAAATACAGAGTCAAAGATTTAGAGGCATAGCTGAGAATGCAAGGAATAGCTAGCACAAGCACTAGTATGGGTTTGTTTAACCCTCAATTCCCACAGTTTAATGGGACAAACTATGACTATTGGGCAATAACCATGAAAGCCCTGTTTGCCTGTCAAGATTTATGGGAACTTGTTGAAGATGGTTTTGATGAACCAAGCAAAAATGAAGAAT
>APFE030064141.1:419-17556 GCA_000404065.3 Pinus taeda
GCGACAAGCTCCCAGTTCAAACAATATTTCCAGAACTTGACGAGGAAGGAAAAATTATATTGGAATCGGAAGCAGTCACAGAAACAAGAACTCGACAACTACAAAATCGTTCAATTTCAGATTATCTTATCAAGTGGAAGAACTTATCCACTGAAGATTCCACATGGGATGATGAGAATTTTATGCAGAAGTATCTAGAACTACTCAAGCGTTGAGGACAACACTTTTTTGAAGGAGAGGGGCATGTTGGGTCCCTATAATACGAGTGATTACCCCATTACTATTGTAGTTATACCCCTTATTAATATTGTTGTGCCCCTATTGCCCCCATATTGTTATTACTGTGCCCCATAGAATCCCTCTATTGTTATTTTTGTGGCTTTATATTTTATTGTTAGGTCGGATAGATTATATTGTGACTCCTTAGACTCCTATTATAGAAAGGAGGTTTTGTCATTTGAATCATCCAAGAATTGTTCGTTTATGTAATGTAAAGGAGGTTGCCCCCTCGAAGAGGCTGAATTCTAAGGCATTGATCTATCTTTTCTAGCTTTTTCTTGACCTGGTTTCATAACACTTGCATTTAAAAAGGTATGTTTATTAATACATTCATTTTTATTCATCTATATACTATTTTTATTTTATAGATTATACATATATTTGTTAATTTTATTAAAGATGAGGAAGGATGCAAATGGAGCACCAGATAGCTTCAGAAACTTTATTGAAAAAATTAAGATCAAAAGACTAAAAACACAACGTCTTAGGGATGTTGAACTTGATCCAGCACTTACTCATTTCATTTAGAATAGGCTTGAAACTATTCAATATCAAGTAATACAAGGTGATTGTGAAGACATTGATAAACTCATACCTAAAAGGAATTATTCCCTAATTATTGCAGATATTCCCCATGGTTTCAATATCCCAAACATTGACTATGATAGTGACCCTTATACTTATCAAGCTCTCAGTAAAGTGGTTGCGGGATTTGTAGAAGTCATATTATCACCATTATGGATATTTGTGACATTTTATTTAGACACACATTTGGCAATGTTATTGTCAAGCTTCAAGGGGAAAACAAACTCAAGGATGCAGCTTACATGGTAAGATGTTGAAAATGTATGTTTGATTAATGTTAAAAAAATCATTTATGTACAAGTTAATTGAACTTTTACGCTTTCATGTTACATGCAAAAGTCAATTCTTCTTACCCGTGAATATCAACCAATTATAAATGATTGTGAGTTCATCCATATTGATAGTTGGACAAAAGATGATGGCTATATGTCTATGCTTTTTAATCGGGTAGATGGAAAGAGTCATAGCCAAGTACTGGTTTATGTTGTTGTTGTGAAAAAACTAACATATGAAGATAAAGAAGCAAAAGAAGAGATAGTTAACATTTATCATAAACCACATTTATTGATTAACTATCTTATAGACTTATGTTCAAATGAAGGAGATTGGGTTCTGGATTTATTTTCTAACTCAAGTAAGTTCTATTATATAGAATTGAATTTCAATATCTTCTTTCTTAATTTATATGTCATTATATTAATTTACTTCATTATTTCTTTTGTGCTTCATAATTAGGTACAACTAGCATGTTTCCTACGAAAAGGAAGAAATTGCATTGCCATTGAAAAAGATCCAGTACGATGCAAATTTATTCAACAAATAATTAATGCTCTTCAATTTCTTCTAGATGCAATGCAAGAAATTGAGTTGAAGAAAGTGGATTTTAATGAATCACGTGCAGCAAAAAAGGCAAAGAAAACTCAACCACCATTACATGGAATGATTGGAAATGCATACATTGGGAAATTCGTAGACATCAAAATCCCTTAGAAGAGGAAAATGAGCAAAATGAAGAGAATACCGTGGAAGAAGACAATGATAAAACTCTAGAGGATGAAGAGTTTGGATTACGTACTATTGTTGATTAAATTTAAGTTATGCTTGGAAATCAAGCTCATTTTTTGTAACTATTAATTAGTTATACTTGTAATGTTTTGACTTTGACATTTTATGAGAAGAATAAGCATTCAATTAATGTTGTTATGTGTTCAATATTTGTATTATATGATTTTTGCTTTAAATTTTATGTGAATCATTATTTTTTGGAAACAATAATTATTATTCTTTTTTGACATGAAATTCATTAAAAAACTATTATCTAACCATTTTTTGTTAATTTTTTCCTATAAAATTTGTGATTTTGACATGTGATTTCTAACAAAAAATTATCAAAATGTGTAATTTTTATAGTTATATTTATGTTCAAAATGGTTATTTTTATGTCAAATGTTAAAAAGTACTAATTTTTAGAGATAATTATTTGATGTGCATTGAAAAATTAATTAAAGATATATAAATATGTAGAATATTGAAACTTTAAAATATCAATCTTTTTCTTTAACTATGCAAAAAAATAAAAACCTCACTACAAAAAAAAAAACAAAAGCAAAAAAAATTAAAAGAAAAATAAGAAAATATGAAGAAGAAGACCACTTCAAAAATTGTTAAATTTAGAAAATAATTATTCACATTTAATAGATTAGAAAATTTAAAGTCAAAAAATAGGTCTTTTAAGAAAAGGGGGTGATGCAGAATCGACACTTTTTAAAATCAACATGCAAATCACTAACATTCTAAAAACTAATGTACATAAAAATAAATAAATAAAGTGTCAAAAACTATGCTAAAAAAATGTGTATTTTGCATCACCACTTTTCAAAATTGGTTGACTTTTTTGCTACCTCAACAAAACAAATAATCGTATCAGTTCTTGTTTCAAATTTTACATTGTTAGATATTGAGTGTATTAATCCTAATACACATTCTGCTTTATTGTTACTTCTAGAAAAAGATGTTTTAGCGTACTCTCCTAGTACACATCCTCTACATAAGTCATCATGTTCACTACTAAGGAATGGTACTCTTGTAACAGTCTCTTTGAGCATTCTTAGTGATCCATGGTGTAAATGCTCCATTCGCCTATGCCATAATTCATTTCGCTCCTTCTCACCATTATACTTGCTACCTATCAGTGTGATTAGTGACTCAAGCTGCAATCTATACAATTTGTTGCTTCAAATCCCAATTTTCCTTTTCTTCTTCTATCTTGGATGCTTAATGTATACTTTCTTTCCTATGAAGTATACATCGTATCCCTTGTCCCGTAACTGGGACATTGAAATCAAGCTCATTCGTAATCCTAGCACATGCAGAACATTGGTGGCTCGGATTCTGGTCCCTGCTTCCAGCTGAAATGTTATGGCGCCTCTCCCAATTGGAGTACATTTCATTCTATTTCCCATAGTGATTTGGAAGTCCATTTGTTCTTCTTGATAGCTCGAGAAATGTTCTCATACTCCAACCATATGAGCTGAAGCCCCGCTATCAATGTACCAAACATTTGCTAACGCTAAATTTGCTAGGCATGGGAATTCTTCATCTAATCTGGTAGATAACTCTAAGACACTTTGAGTATACATATTGTGCCAATTTCTGATGCTAACCTGTCCCAAAAATTGTTGCAAGAAAAATTGTGTCCCACCTGAGACAACCCCTCTCGCTGAATCTTCTACCGCATATTTCCTTCTACCATTGACAAAGTTCGATTGGAAAAACTTACCTCTCTGTCGACTCACTCAAAGAGAGTTTCCCCACGAAATCTAATCCTCTTGGCTTTGAATTGTGCAAGCCCCTTGGAGATTCGAATTACTATCCTGCAAGAATTTCGAATTCCTTTCTTCCTTCAATGTTGGGTCTTCTGACTTCTTCCTTTTTCTTTCCCTTAGCTCTGATACCATGTGAAAATTTCTAAATAGAAGTTCTATTGTAGTGATTAATATTATTTCTTCTACTTATTATCTCAAAAATAAGTTATTCACAGTGTTCTTACAACAAATATCGAAATATATTCTACTGCAGCCTTCACAATTAAAAAATTGTAGAAAGTAAATGTAAGGAAAAATATTGGCATAAATACAATCACAATGACACAGTTACTTTTAGACAATCGTCCTCGGAAAAACCCAATGTGGGAAAATAGGTGCAGCAGATAAGGGTTTTATTATTCTTCAGAAAATTCTCATGTACAAATTACAACCAACAAAACAAGTAAGAAATTTTACAGATGCTTGCTGACAAATTTCTGATCCAGGTGAAGTACTCCTCTTCCCCAGAATCTATTTGTGTCCCGCTGCATCAAACTTCTCATACTGGCCCAGCGTCTAGCTGCCCACGCAGGCTCTGTGCCAATCTGCCTCTACGCTGCCTCTTTTTGCATCACCTTGTTCCTGCTTTGTGTCTTGCTGCTTTAAACTTTCTAAAGATGATGATGCCCTATCTTCTTTTCTCACCTGCAACTCTCCCTCTAATTCAATTTTCTCTTACCGAACTTTGACCAGTGAGAATATCGATCTTACTCTGGTAATTAAGTATCTACCTTTGGTGTCTTCTACAAGTGCCCGTTAAGTCTCCTCTTATAATCCTCTTATTGATCAATCTGTTAGCCTCCTGCTCATAGCAGGTATTCATCTTTCATGATTGACATGTTTACATGCTAAATATGTCATGATCTGCAGGCTGCAATGTTCCATATTTGATACTCAGGCCAAAGAAGTCTCCATGAGAGTCTGCCAACCTAAGTGCCTCTGCTATATTCCAATTTTGAGGAATTATTCCATTTTTGAACAATTTTCGGTTAAAGGGAGGTCCAAACAGCTTAATCTTGGTCTCCCTAGGTTTCAATTTCCTGTTGTAGAATATAGAGAATCATTATCTGTCCAAACAGCTTAATCTGGGCAGATTCTTAGATAGGTAGAGAAGCAAGGGTGCTCAACAGCTTAATCTGAGCCCTTGATGGATAAGTGTAGATGTAGGTAGGAGAAGTCAATAAAAAGAAAAAGTTGAAAAGTTGGGTTTGCTAGTTCAAGTGAACCCAAACCAAAAGAAGAAAAAATGCTAGGTAAAGTAGGTTGGGTAAGTAGTTTTGTGGTTGCAGAAATCAAACTATGTGATCCTTTTCATATTTTCAAGTTTCATATCTATCCAGATCACAGTTTTGTGGCACTTTCTCATGTTGATCAGATCAGGCAAGGCATCTCTAACTCCCCTTTCTTCTTATTTCCCAAATCATTTACTAACATCCCCTTGAGGACTTTGGGATCTGCCCAACCAGTCCAGTTTTTCACTCCATCCTGGTTAAAGAACCAAGTTGACATCTGAGTTGGCTTAGTGAAAAGAAGCCACATTTCTTGTGTAAAATAATCTTTACACAAATTCATCATTCCCCTTACATTTCCATTCCACCAAGTCATACTAACTCCTAACTTTATTATTTAGCTCCCTAAGTCACTCCCCTCTTCCCTACTATGTGAAAACTATATAAAAAACCCAAAAATACTAAATATCCCACCCCATGGAAACTATAGCCTAATAAATAAAAGTCCGAGAAATACTAGGTCTATTTGGGGCCTTAGTATTAGCCCTTCCACGCTCGTTTCCCTTGGGATTTATTAAAACCTCTGGTTAAATAAATAACTATGCTAAACCCCTCCCCCGCACACCAAACCACACCACACCCCGCGCATGCATAACCTTTGGATTTCATTGATATTTGGTCAAATGAATAACCATGACCCTGAGAGCGCATTTAACCCGCAAAACCTAAAGTCTAAAACCCACCCACCGCCGTGAATAATCAAACATTTATCGTGCGCACTTTTTGTCTAAAACCCGCTCATCTTCCGCTCCCGTTCGCCGTCGGATCGTCTCTCCCAGATCCGACGGCCCTCATGCATATCGGGTGCCCTTACATGACGGCACGATAGTGCCCGATGGTCGACGGTTTCACCGTCATACACTGGGACACTTGTCGGTTTTCCATTGCGTCGGGCCGCCCCTGAAAGATACGGCCCCCGTAACAAAAGCGGTCCGACGCAAACCGCTTACCGCCCTCCCCTGTTGCCACTTCGCCGCATGACGATGCTGCCACCTCACCTGCCACTGTGCTGCAACCTATTGCATCACCCGGCTTACGTCATCATTCGTACTGGGTCCCACTGCTGACGTCACCCGTCATACCGCTGACGTCATCTGCCAAAAGGAAAGCACGCAAGAGCGAAATTGATGCTTCGGAGGCCCAGAATCAAATTCTGAGGCAGTTTTCGATGCGCGATAATCTTTTTCTCAGTGACTGTTTTTGCTGCGAAAAGGCAGAACGGGGGCGATTTAATAGTTTTTACCACATCAGAGAAAGGAAGAAGCCCAGATTCAATCAAAGAGTATCAGTGAAGCGGCAGAGAGTATCAGATCGACCATATCAGAGCCAGGATAGCATTAAAGACCATCCAAACCAAGTCAATGCATACCAGAACAGAGTCATAGGTCATTAAAACCGAATCATAACAGATTTAATGGGAATCACAGTCACCTAAGAACAGCAAAACCGACTAAGAGGTGCAGATAAGAAGTGAAAGGCGCAGTAATTGCAGATTGGACAAGCAGAGCTGCCAGAGGACGACAGATAGCCTCATTTTGAAACAGCTGCCCCAGCGTAGCATCAGATAGATATTTTCATTACTTATAAGACAAGTTAGGTTAACTGCATTTATTTCCTGAAAGAGATCTTCTAGCAGATCTTTGTTGTAGATATTTTTCCTATAAATACAGCCCTGAACAATGTAATAAGGGTTGGTAGGTTGTTTGGTTGATCTCTCATTTTGAGACCTGCACTGTGAATATTTAGAACTTCTGTAATCAAAGATTGCTGGAATGCTTGCATCCGAACTGGCTGGTTGTGCTTTCAATGGCCGAAGAAATTGGTATGGAATTCTCGTGCTTGCTCATGGTTCAATAAGTTGTTCCTCCCTTCGTTTATTAGTTTATACAGAACTGTATCAAATATATATCATAATCTAAGTTGCAGGAAAAAAGAATAGACCAGAATTGGTTTTCATGCCCTTTGTGCTCAATTCTTGCAACTTTCTATGTTTTCCTCTGAAACAGTGATGAATATGCATTCTTAATTGTGCATGTTTAAGTTGTTCCTTTCACATGTGAATGTTGTCCAGGAATTCTTCATTGCTCCCAGATATCACTCATCCACTTTCCCTGTTTGGCTGAACGAGAGATCCTTAATTGCCTCTCATTCCCTAACCTCCATTTCACTCTTGTTCCAGCATAAAATCATTGTGCCATGTGTGGCTATCCTGCTCCATATTCCCCTCTTCTACTAGAGAAAAAACACCCCTCAGTTCACAGTCATGACTCCATGCCCAATGGTTTGAACTTCTTACACTTTGCATGTCAACTCAGTTTGAATAAGATCAACCATCCCACCAATTAAAATCAAATCAAAACCCATGAGCCTCATATCTAGCCTAAAATCACCCATTAAACAAAGTTAAAATCCTGAAGAGAGAGCCCTCTCTGACTGCTGGTAGGCTAGGACCTGTAGTCCAAAGACTGGTTTATGGTTACCTCGGCCGTATTCCCTTGGGAGTCAAAGGGAAAAACCTGAGTGATAACACAATCAACAGTCTGGATTAGATTCTAATCAATGGCTAGGATCATATTAACTTGATCTTCGCCTTCTTCTAGAAGTTTCACCCACAGCTTAGATTAATACCCATTAATTATTTAATTTCCTAAGTTTAGACTTAGGGTCCCATTAAAAATAACTAATTATTTTAATAAAACAATCTTCTTGTGGAATTTCTCAAAACAATTTATGGGTATTAGAGAATGCATGTATCTAAGCCTCCCTGCAAATTTTGAGACTTAGAGCACATCTGATGCTACCATAAATAAACAAGATACACTGAAAAGGAGGGCTAGTATGCATGGATTTTATTCTAGCTCTACTTTTGTGAGATATCATTGCCATCACCGCCAACATCATTATAGGAGGAGTGAGAAGGGGTATTTTCTAGAGGAATTTAAGAAAGCCAAGCCTCTTACTTTTGACGGTGAGATGACCAACTCATAAGATGCAGAAGCATGGCTGCTTGGAATGAGGAAATTTTTTAGACTTCATGATTACTTAGAGAATATGAAGGTTGAGA
Organism: Pinus taeda; assembly: GCA_000404065.3. Lineage (NCBI taxonomy): Eukaryota > Viridiplantae > Streptophyta > Pinopsida > Pinales > Pinaceae > Pinus > Pinus taeda. The sequence continues at coordinate 8,501 of APFE030064141.1, forward strand.
TAGCTACTTTCAATCTCAAAGGAAAACCCTATATCTGGTGGGTAGATGTCAAGCATGTCAGAGACATCAAGGAAGACTAGCTAACTTGGGAAGAATTTGGAAAACTATTCAGGAATTAGTATCTGTCTGAGAGGTATTATGATGGAAAGGCAAATGAATTCTATGAGCTCAAGATGGGTTCCATGAAAAATGAAGAATATACAACCAAATTTCTAGAGTTGTTGAGATATGTGCCCTATCTCAAGGATGAGAAAGTAAAGATCCAAAGGTTCGTTGACAAATTTTCATTATCATTCAAAGACCGGATTGAGTTTGATGAGCCTCAGTTATTAGAGGAAGCCATCGGGAATTTGAAGCATCGCTATGAATAATCAAAGCGCAAGCTTGAGTTCAAACGTGACTGGAAGGGTAGCGATAAGACTAAAGGAAAATGGACCAAGAAGTGAGGAAGATCTCATGATGCTGGTGAGAAGGAAAATATGGCCTCGCATAAGAAGTTCAATGCAACTAAGAAAGGACATGGGTCTCATCCTGTGGAGTAGAAAAATAAAGGCAATGAAAGAGAACCTTTTGAAGTGTTGGGTTTTTGGTAGAGATAATCGCAAGAAGGATTTTCCATTGTATTAGGGTGGCAGACCTGAGATTTATAGTGCTCAGGAGGAGCGAATAGTTGGGGATGTAGGTCAAAGCATTCCTAGGATTTATGCAATAGTTGATGACAAGCAAGAAGACCACCAAGCATCCATTATCGAGCTTAATGTGATCCGATATTGAAAAAGGTATTACAGACTATGTGTGAAGTTGCCTATGTTACTTATTGCAATGGATCAATAAGACTGCAAATAACATAAACACTTAAACAATTATAAAAACACAATCAAACACATCAACACAACCACAATTGATAAAGGAGTTCACCAAACTTCCTGGCTACGTCTCTTGGTCCTTTCACTTCCAGTGTTGACCTCTTAATTATGTCTTCAAATATTTGTTACAGGTGTGAGCTCAAAAATAGAGTCTCAAACACGAAAATGGATCTCATTGTTGTGTTCAACTCGAATCTTCGAGTCGAAACAAGTATACACTTGACCATACTTGGTCACTACGACCTCCAAACCCCCTGGAACAGTTCACAACACACTCTTCATCAACTTTTATGTGTTATGGTATTTATATACCACGTACAATTACAAACAGCAATAAATGCGGAATAATACGTTTATAATAGAAACAGACTATAAACCAAAGGACCGACGGGTGCGGGGTGGACCCCGACCGTCCGGCCTTTTCCCGGTGCTGATCTCGAGAACAAACAATCTGATGGCTATAGCGTCCCATTCATCAACTAATCCGAACAACCTGCACCGTTGATTTTTCCTATGGAATCCGATGGTTGTCACACGATCTCGCGCTTCAACTAACACGTCTGCTAATTCTTCGAAGGCACGAGAGAAAGTGGTTTCAGGATGCTACGTGTCGACCGCTGAACGGAATGACGTGCTCTTGGTAGAAAATTGTTTCTTGCCTTGAAGGCACACGATAAACCACTTACGGCTTCCCTGCCGAAACTCAAAGGAGTTTAACTTATTTTGTATAACTTTATCACGTCCATTTTCTAGGATAACCTGTTTGCATGTTTCAATGCAATATGCATCGATCTCCTTTGATTGGAAAATCTCTGCTCTTGTTCATTGATCTCATCACCTATGGTATGAACCAATCGCAAACTGCCACATCACCTTCTGCGCTGACATCATCAAGAACCTGTGACTCTTTCCTGGGTTGCCACATGTCCTGCTGATGTAGGTATTGACTTTTTGACCTAATCTTTAATTGGCTCTAATTTCTTCATCCAAACTTAGATTTACACACTATTTGCATTGTTGGCTTCGTATTAATGAGCACTTCAACATGATTCCACTTTCACCTGTATTTGAAGACTTTTGATCTGGAGGCTATGTTGAATCCATTTTGGATCACTCCTCCCCAATGGAAGCTTTTGGTCCAGCAAAAGTTGGTTTAGCTATCGAGTAAGTGAGGATAAAGTTCCTTCACTTTCCCAATCTCTATCCATCATGCTTTACTTGGATTTTTACCTTTGAGTCCAACTCGAAGATACTCAACGTTCCCCCACCGTGAAGTTCTTATCCTTCTGTTAAGAACTATGTCCTCCTGTAACTCATTGAGATACTTGGGCAACATAACCTCAATGGAAGGTAGCTGACCTTACTCTTCGGGATCTTCAATCAATGAAGGTTCATAAAACCGTAAGTTTTCAACATTAACGACTCAATAGATTTGCATATAAGCCGATAGATCAAGGCGGAAAGCATTTTCACCAATTTTATCAAGTATTTTGAAACAACCATATTTAATTGGTTTCAAATTTTACCTTCCCCTTGCAACCTTTCTTTGTTGATGTACAACCAGACTTGATCACCAACTTGAAAACTATTCTCAACTCGATGCTTGTCATGTTTTACCTTATACTTTGCTTGGATTCTTTCCAACTGTTCCTGTACTGCCTGGTGAATTTCCTAGATTTGTTCAATGAACTTGGTTTCTTTGTCCACATCACTGTGTCCATCAACTAGTATGTTTTTACCAAAGACAAAATCCAAGGGATACTTTGGTATAAAACCAAAACAAGTCTCAAAAGGAGATCTTTGAGTATAAGAATGTTTTTCATGGTTGTAAGTATGCTGCACATAACACAAATGCTCATCCCAAAGTTTGGGATGCTTGCTGCAATATCCTCGAAGCCACTGTCTCAATGTCTTGTTGACCATTTATGTATTACCATATGTTTGTGGATGAAATGTTGTGCTCTTCTTTAACTTGGTGTCCGTTAACTCCCATAGACTTGACCAAAATTTCCCAACAAATCGAGAGTCTCAATCAAATACAATAGAAATGGGTAACCCAAAATGAACCCATACATTTTGAAAAAACAAATTTGCAGTTTGTTCATCTTTATCAAAATACACATCTTACTGAATCTATCCACAACTACATACAAATAATCATGACCCTTTCTAGACTTTGGCAATCCCCCAACAAAATCCATGGAAACACTTTCCCAAGGATGAGAAGGAATTGGAAGTGGAGTATACAAGCCTAATTTTCTATTACTTGGCTTGCTTGTAGCACACATAGTACATCCTTTGATATATCTAGAAATTGTCTCATTCATTCGTGGCCAATAACAGAACCTTTGTAATTGTGCAATTGTTTTACTTACACCAAAATGACCTGATATGAGAGAAGTATGTGCTTCTCGAATTATGTTAACTCTTTTAGTTTGTGGATTGCATAACTTTCCCAAATGATATAAGAGATTGTCCTTTATATAATAATTCAACTCTTCTACCTGCTTTCCATGACTTAAAGTTGCATATACATCCTTAAAATTTGTGTCTTGAGCATATTGTTCAATGTAACTTTCATGAATTACTGAATTATGCTTAAGTATTTTGGATCCATTTATAATTGGTCTTGATAACATGTCTGCAACCTTATTATGTATGCCCTTCTTATATCTGATAACAAGATGAAATTGTTGTAGAAAATCCATCCACTTGTAATGTCTTGATTGTTGCAATTTAGTTTGTGAGTGTAAATATTGAAGTGGTTGATGATCTGTGCGTATGATTGTTTCTTTACCCATTATGTAATGTTTCCACTTTTTAACACTCTAAACTAATGCATACAATTCTTTATCATATGTAGGATAGTTAACTACTGTTGATGTAAATGTCTCAGAATGAAAGAATATAGGCTTTCTGTGCTGCATCAACACTACCCCCATGACATATTCACTTGCATCTGTCTCGATCTCAAATGGATGTTGAAGATATGGTAGTGCTAGTACTGGCATTGTACTGATCCTTTCTTTCAATGTGTCAAAGGATTTTTGTTGTTTACCTCCCCACTAAAACACCTATTTCACACCTGTCAAAGCATGTAAAGGAGCTACAATCAACAAAAAGTTAGCAATAAACTTTCTCCAATATTGTGTTGCCCCTAAGAAACTTCTAACTTCTGTAGCAGTATTGGGTTTAGGCCAGTTTACTATGACTTCGACCTTAGAGGGGTCTATCTTCAATTCACCACCCCCTACAATATAACCCAAATAATTCAAAGATGCTCTGCCAAATTCACATTTTGACAGTTTCACATAGAGATTTTCTCTTTTTAAAACATCTAAAATCTATTTTACATGCTTTATATGTTCATCCCATGTCCTACTAAAAACAAGAATATCATCTAAATAGACTATTACAAAATCATCAATAAATGGCCTAAATACATCATTCATGACTCGCATAAACGTAGTAGGAGTGTTAGTTAAGCTAAAAGGCATAACCCACCATTCATAAAGTCCTTGCTTCGTCTTGAAATTAGTTTTCCATACATCCTGTTCTATAACTTTGATCTGATGGTAGCCGCTTCGCAAGTCTAATTTAGAGAAGTATGTTGGGTTGTGTTATATTCTTTCCACAACTAACCTACGTAGTGAACTGGGGGGTTAGAGGGGGGCAGAGCCCCCCCTTTGTTGCGCCGATTGCGCAGGGGGGGGAGGTCATAGGGGGGGCGGCAGCCCCCCCTGTCCGGGGGGTTTAAGGGGGGCAGATAGCCCCCCTCTACGGGGTCCTGGGCAACGCCCCGGGAAAAAAAATTTTGGACCCTATATTAGGTTGGGTGAACCTACCTATGGTTTTCAGTCCATGGTTTTTGGACGCGATGGTTTTTAGTCCATGGTATTGGATTGTTCGACATGTATAAATATGTATTATAACATTGAAAGGAATATAATGAAAAATCACGCTGGTAGTCCCAGTTTTGGGATCTAGGGGAAAATCTTTGTGCATATGTGTTTTATGTGTTATGCTCTCGCATTGTTTATTTTCTTTGTTTTAGAATTCGTATGCAGGTAATTTCTGTACAGGGTAAAACCTACAAAGTAAACTGCATCTTTTAATTGATCTAATAAATCATCAATACGAGTAAGAGGATAACGATTCTTTATTGTGATTTTATTTAGTGTTCTAAAATCAATGCACATTCTCCACGAACCGTCTTTCGTTCACACCAACACAATAGGTGATCCGCACGGTGATGTGCTTGGTTTAATAAACCCTTTAACGAGCAAGTCCTGTACCTGCTTCTTTATCTTTGCATTCTCTAGAGCTGACAACATGTACATTCCAATATTAGGTAGTGGAGCATCTTGCTACAAATAAATTTCATGTGCTATCTCTCGCTTGGGTGGAAGCCCTTTAGGCTATTGAAACAGAATATCATAATCAGAAACAACTTTAACTAAATCTACTTTTTGTTTAGGATTACAGCCTTGGAATGCATCAAATTTATCAAGATCCTTTGCTTTTACAATCATTAGTAAAAATTGCTTACTTGAATTTACAATTCTTTTCATTTGTCCTGAATTTATGAGAGAGAAGTTATTTTTGAGTTTATGAGCCCTTACAATATATTCAATTCCATCCTTAGTGAGTTGATACTTATTTTTAGCTCGATCGAAGATATCTTTTCTATTGTACAAGTATGGACTTCCTAATACAATTCCACATATGTCCAATGGGACTATATCTAACTCAACCTCATCTACAAATGTTGACCCAATAGCAAAACGAAGTTAATGTTGTTTTGTAGCTTGTAGGTTTGTTTTATCACACGCCCAACCTAATGGATATGGCATTTGATGAGGTTTTGTTTCTAGACCCAACTTCTTTACAATTGTTTCAGAAATCAAATTAACTTGTGGCCCACTATCAAATAATGTATCAATTTTAGTGTGCTTGGAAATGACTCTAATATGAAATAGCTCATTTCTTTTCCTCTCATAACTTTCATTATCAACAGAATGCAAAGAATTACTTGTAGATGCTTCAAAATCTTTACCTTTTATACATGTAGTTATAATAGTTGTTTCGTCAACTGAGTCTGATCCCAAGTCCTTTTGAATAGCAGCAGCATTCTTTCGCTCTTTACCCCCGAACTTCTTAGGCTTCAATTCTAGATGCAAAGACTAACAATGTGCCTCATCGTGTCCTTCCTTCTTACAATGAGTGCATGAAGGTTTATCCTTCTTCACTGTGTTTGTTTTCCTCTCCTTCCATTTCAGTTCTTCTTGGCTTTATTCTTGTTCTCAATAAATTTGGATGATTTCCCAACATCTAGGGTTACAATTTTACCTCTAGCCTCTATATGAGTTGCTTGGACTGATACATCATCTAAGCTAGTTGGATTAAATATAAGTATAGTATCCTTCAAATAACTATGAAGACCACCTATGTATTTTAACAATGTCTCTGGTGAGTCCAATGATATGTCTAATGTTAACGCTCTCTTACGAAATTCCTGAGTATAACTCTGAACACTTTGACCCTTCAATTGACGTGGTGTTTTCCAACTCATCATTGCTTGTTGCATATAAGCCAAAGGATAAAATTGCTTTTAAATGGCATAAACAAATTCATTCCAAGTTGAAATGATTTTACCATGCTTTTGGGGATCTACTTGTGTCTTGCCTTCCCACCACACAAGTGCAGTTCCTCCAAGTCAAAGCTTATCAAGTTGTATCTTCTTCCTTTCTGAATCAACTTTCTGCACCTGTTGATGCCTCGAAAATCGTTGCAACAACATTGGGGGATAACCACCCAGTCCGGACCTTAAAAGCAGCTCCTTTTCTGTTTGGTGTGGTGGCTCTGACTGTTCATCTAGGTCCAGTTACCTTCTCCCTATTGCTATTGGTTTATAATGTATCTTTAACTACCAATAGACAGGGACATCAGATCACTTCTTCTTGCTGATCAGGAAAGAGAATGACCCTTAAGCTGATTTGGGTTCAGCCAAAACACAACTAAAATTTTGCCTCTTTGAGGAGAGGACTTAAAAAAATGTAGATTTTACTCTAAATGCAAGCTTATTCTATGATGTAAGCAAAAGAAACTACTCTAAATCCTATCTTAATTGGGAAGATATAGATCTAACCCAACTAAGAGCAAGATAATTAAAGTATTGGGATTTAAATATATCTTGTTTATAATGAATATCAAGTTAATGAAGTAGTTCAATTAACTGATATTATGGTTACCAAAACACATTCTATTGAGACCTTAAAACTGAAATAATAAACCAACAACATTCAGGAAGTAGTTCACAAAATGATATTGATTATCAAATCAATAAATCCAATAATTGAATAATGATATGTAGAAATAGTTCACAACACATTATCATTCAATAAATTGGTTTCATAAGATAGAATTCAGAGTAAATAGTTACTCTGAAATGAGAAATTAATCCATAAAAACAGAGATACATAATAACGAGATTGTGACAAATTACCCGTATAAACAATAGTGCACAAACATGAATAAAATGACACATTCATATCATCATAAAATTAAAACTGATATTTGAAACAATAGTATTAGAAATACCAATTTTATTGCATCCATTCCTCTGTCCTTGGTCTCCACCAGTCCTTTACATTGCTTGAACTTCTGCTTTCAAAACTAGAGCCACAATAGTGCAAGCTTTGTTCTTCATGCATAATTCAATATACAAAGGAAAAATCCTCAATAATCCCCAGATCTGAGATTTTTCACTCCTCCTCCTACACTCTAATTCCAATTACAATAGTGCTTTTAGAAGCTCTAAAATTGCAGAGGAGAGCAGCCTTTATTCCATTCTGCAATATGTTATTTCTAATATTTGTGAAGGAATTTTGGAGAGGAAAGTTTTTTGAAGAGAAATTTTCTGAATTCCTTTTACTTGCTCATAATTCCAATCTTCAATTGCTGGAGCATTCTCATTGACTGAGATCTTTTTCTCCATATTTCTTTCACTGTTTTCCTGCAAAAAGAAATCAAAAATAAATTAAAATGCAACCATAAAATCAAAATAGCATTGCTGGCAATTAAATCAAACCCGATCAAATTCTATTTAAATAAATAATTAAAAACAAATAAGCTACGTATTGATGCTTGGAATGATTTGATTGGCAAAATATATCATTGGCCAATGGATCTGCAATTAGAAGAGTCTTTGGACAAATGAAATTGAAAACAATAACTCAGAAAATTGATTTTGTTTTTCAAAATTCGTAGCCTAATCTTCTGCCTGATTTTTGACCCAATAAATGATTAAATCTGTTGGTGAAACCTCCTCCAAAATGTTCTCCTTGATTTTATCTTTCCAATGAGCCATCCTGGGCCTCATTTGGCCAAGTATAACTCAATCTATGAGCTTCCAAAGTTGAGGAGTCAAATTTGGCACGAATCTGGAAATTCTGTTGCTGGGCTAAAAAAAACTCAAAATTATCATTAAAAATTAAATCCTAAATTAGAATTCTAATTAATTGTTAATTTATGAATTAAACTAATTTTTAATGAACTATTTATTAATCTAATTAACTGATATCTAAATGATAATTAAATTTAAATTAATCAAATTAATTAACTACTACATATTAATTTAAATAGTATAATATATTACATATTATTAATTAATTAATATAATGTAATACATATAATATACTAATATATTAACTAATATTAAATTATATTAACCTACACTACAATGTTAAATAAACTAACCTACCTTTGTTATTCATATGGAAACATGCTCCTATATTAACATAACGAATGATATGGTGGCATAAACGATTTCTTTAAAATAAAATTAATACATGAGTTCTAAATGAATATCAAAGACTTATCGCATCGGCACAAGCGTGGTGTCGGGAGCATAAGAATTTGCATAGGTTGAAGTTTCCCGATGCGATGCAACCTTGGTATTTAAGCACACGTTCTTAAAACTTTAGTTAATGCCCCATCGCATCGGTAAGTCGGGATGTAAAGGAGTATCGGCAATCGGAGCTCTTCAAAATTATTACAATGCAAAGTCCCTGATGCGATATCGCATTTTCGCTTATCGGCACTTCGCATCGGGGGTAGCTCAAGGGGTATATCGGGGGTCTTTAAAATTTGTTGCGAATAGAATTCCTGATGCGATTTTTTATTTATTTT
>APFE030064141.1:22770-80903 GCA_000404065.3 Pinus taeda
TCCAAAATGAGAAATTAATCCATAAAAACAGAGATACATAATAACAAGATTGAGACAAATTACCCATATTGACAATAGTGCACAAACATGAATAAAATGACACATTCATATCACCATAAAATAAAAACTGATATTTGAAACAGTAGTATTAGAAATATCAATTTATTGCATCCATTTCTCTGTCCTTGATCTCCAACAGCCCTTTACATTGCTTGAATTTCTGCCTTCAAAACTAGAGCCACAATAGTGCAAGCTTTGTTCTTCATGCATAATTCAATATACAAAGGGAAAATCCTCAATAACCCCCAGATCTGAGATTTTTCACTCCTCCCTTCTACAACTCTAAATTCCAATTACAATAGTACTTTTAGAAGCTCTAAAATTGCAAAGGAGAGCAGCCCCTTTTACATTCTGCAATCTGTTATTTATAATATTTGTGAAGGAATTTTTGGAGAGAAGAGTTTGTGGAAGAGAAATCTGCCAAATATAATTTTAATTGCTCATAATTCTGATCTTCAATTGCTGGAGCATTCTCATTGCTTGAAATCCTTTTCTCCATATCTTTTCCACTGTTTTCCTGCAAAAGAAATCAAAATAAATTAAAATGCAATCAAAATATCATTTATGGCAATTAAATCAAACCCAACCAAATTCTATTTAAATAAATAATTGAAAATAAAATATAAGCTCTGTATTGATGCTTGGAATGATTTGATTGGCAAAGGATATCATTGGCCAATGGATCTGCAATTAGAAGAAGTTTTGGATAAATGAAATTGAAGAAAATAACTCAAAAAATTGATTTTGTTTTTCAAAATTCGGAGCCTGATCTTCTGCCTGATTTTTGACCCAATAAATGAGTACATCTGTTGGTGAAACCTTCTCCAAAATGTTCTCCTTGATTTTCTCTTTCCAATGAGCCGTCCTGGGCCTCATTTGGCCAAGTATAACTCAATTTATGAGCCTCCAAAGTTGATGAGTCAAATCTGGCATGAATCTGGAAATTCTGTCGCTGGGCTAAAAATCAGCATTTGAATTAAAAATCTAATCCTAAATTAGTTTCTAATTTAATTGTTAATCATTAATCTAACTAACTAATATTTAATTAACTATTTATAAACAAATTTAATTTAATTAAAAACTAATTCTAAATGATATTTAAATCTAAATTAATCAAATTAATTAAATATCATAAATTAATTAATATGATTAATTTAAAATTTATTAATTAAATACTACATATTAATTTAAATAATATAATATATTACATATTATTTTAAATAATATAATACATTACATATTACATATTAATATATAAATTAATATTAAAAATATAAACTAACCTACACTACTTTACTTACCCCACTTATACTCCTTACTTACTAACATATCACCATGCATATGAGTGCTTGTACCAATTCGTTGAACCAAACTATTTAACTTTGTTTGTATTCCTTTTCACTTATCGGCCATCAAGGTTCTTGCTTATTGGCACTTCGCATCGGGGGGTGGCTAATGGGATTTTCAAACTCGTTTCATATGAGAGCCCCGATGTGATATATTCAAATAAATATTGGTAAGTACCTTATGCCTTTCACATCGGCAATTGGATCGGGAGGGAAATGGGATATCGGGGGTTTGTAAAACGTGTTGAGAACAAAGCTTCCGACCCGATATCGCATCGGGGAGTTTTGTGTGTATCGGGGGTTTTTAAACTTGTTTAATAAAGAAGTTTCAATGCGATTTGAAAATTCCCAATGCGATATAATTTTTATATATTAAATATTAATTTAATTTAATTAATTATATTAAATAATAATTAATTTAATATTTAACATTAAAAATCAATTTTTATTTTGGTTTTATTTTTTATGAATTTAAGCTTTTAAACTATAGCTAAAAATAAAACTACAACCACTTAGAAAATAAATGAAAAATAATAATAAAAATAAACTACAGCTACTTGAATGTTTGGGTTTTCGAGATTAAGATTTTATTTGGAAATTGGAGTGAATTTCTTAAGTCTCGATGCTTAATTATTTGGCTGCATAACTAAAAAAGAAAAATGTTAGTAAAAAGAACTCGCTATAAATTAATATTTAGAATGAATGAGTTATTGAACTAATTTATTTACAAAATGCAATATTATACATTTTATGAAATTTTAACCCATGCTACATAAATAATCAGATTTTCAAATGAGTGCCATTTTCAAACCAGTTGACCAAATGAGACGAAACAAGCATCAATGGGAAGTTTATAAAAAATCGATTCTAACAAAGAAATCAAAACAAGAATCCAAAGAAAACTAAAAATTAACAAAAGCGTAGGGAAATTAACTAAAATAAAAATCCAAAAAGGTGCTTAGCCAAAATTTTTATAGAAAGGGTCCCCATTATTCGAAGTGGACGCATCAATAATGGCGGGTGTTGTGTTTTTACCACAATAGGTTGTCCCAGATTTCCAGAGGGTTGCCCAAGATAGGTGAAAGACGGACCACCATAGGCCGAAGGTTATCCCCGAAAGGGTTGTCCTTGTGGGCCTCCAGGCTGCCCTGGATAGGTTTTCCCGTAATACTACTGCCCATAAGAAGTCTACGTGTAAGACGGTTGACCTTGATACGATGGTCCTTGGTAAGGCTATCCTTGATCCGAATGGAGTGCTTGGCCACCACCATAACCAGTGGTACCCCAAGCGATGCTTAATGGGACCGAGACCTCAATCGCAGGTTGAGATGGCAAGGACATATACAAATGATGCCCTACGGGGTCATAATAACAACCTGAACCTTGCACGCCCGGATTTTGGGCGGTGTAGAGCCTCTACTTTACACCTACTTTTCTACCATTTCCCTCAATCTTCCCTTATCTTTCCTTATCTTTTGCCTCATTTTCACCATAAAGCAACCCAGATCATTACATTAGGTGTTATTAAGCATGATTAAGTAAGTTTTGCTAATGGATGACTATTTGTTTAGATTTTGACTTACTTGCAGGCATCCTGCAGCTTTCTGGTGATCCTGCAGCTATCTGAACATCCTGCAGCCCATTTTGTTAAACTCTATGTTCCACGTGTCAGTTTGCTAGATGAGCCACATGGGCACTTAGGTGTCATCATGCTCAAGGTTCCTATCCTATTTTTCCGGCCATCCACATCATCTTTGCCCACGGTCAAAGCAGGGCAAGTCACGGTCAACTCAAGGCAGTTTAGCGGTGATTGTGAGCTGTTTGGTCACGTCACCCTAAACGGTGATTTGATCACGTTTTACAGATGGCAGGGGACGTGATCCAGCCTGGGATTTATTGCCCATGACGACAGAACCACCACCTCGTCCACGCAGCCGCATGAAGTGCCAAAGAAACCTGGAAACGCATAACAGTCATTTACTTTTCAGTTATTTAGTTGCACGGATAAGCTATCCTAGAAACTTCTATAAATAGCTGCGTCTGTGTACGCTTATTAGGCTTTTTATGAGTTGTATTTGATGAACCTCTGTTATATTTTCAAGCATTCCAAACTCTGTTTTTAAAGTGCTATTCTAGCACTCTGTTTTAAATATTTTCTGCAATGAAGAAGTAGACTCAGCATTGCCTTGAAGTTTCCAGATCTCTGAGTTTTCTTTGTGGCTGAATGGACAGAGGGCCCCTGCTCATTTATGCCACTGTAAAGTATCTTATGTGCAGTAGCATTTTCTTTACTTTTTTATTTCCTTAAGCATGTATAGTTTCCTTTATTTGTTTTCCTTTCTTTTAAACTGATCAGTGTTATTTTCTTGCAGATTTCTTTTAGCCCGGGATTTGTGTGTGTATTTGCTTTAATGTCTAATGGTAGTTGCAGTTGTCTTATTCATTATGCTGCCCTCTTTACTCTGTTTCTTTTCTAGATTAGCTTTAGCATAGTTTTACAAGTTGGATGCTAACTAGTTTATGCTCTCTTTATCATGAATAGCTTATCTTTCAAGAGAACAGAATATTGATTAATTGCAGCTTGTACTTAAGTAGATTTGGCTTGTGATAATAACACTTTCTCCCACTTGCTTACACACAATCATACATGTAGGAGCAGTATGTTGGAAAAGGTCTAGTAGTGTTACAATTTGTCAATTAAAGTAGATTAGAGTCTTTATCAATTCTTGGATTTGTTCTCAGCTCCCTTCTCATCATGTTTTATTGCAAATACGCAGTAGAAACGGAGCGTTAGAAGGAGATTATCATTAATATCAATCCTTGAAGTGATTTTCTTATTTCTTTTATTTGCAGCAGTATGGATAGAGACTAATGCCATTAGATTGTGGTCACTTACTTTCAAGCAATTTACCTTCAAGTCATTTTGATTTATTCATTCTTTTTAAGTCTTTTCCTTTACAAGTTCAGCAAACAATTAGAAATCACCATCAAACACACTTTCACTCATATAGAAATCACTTTCACACACTTGCACTCATTTGTCTATAATCATCATTCCATTTTAGGAAGATAAGTCACTCACAAACAACCCCCCTAAAAACAACAAAAGCTCTAAGAAAGTTACTTAAGTACATATAGTACACCCTCACTTCATCAGCTTACGAGCCCCGGGTTGACAATTAATACTAGCAATTTAGATAACAATAAATTGACTAAACAGGCGGCATGCAAATACTGAGTATATTCCTCCCCTACTGGAATGGCACCAGAAGAATGTGGGGCACTAAGTGGAGTCTCCCCATATACTCGACGGTATGTGGGAGCACAAGTCCGTACTAGACCACAATTGAGTCACAAAAGGAGGAATCACCCAACCTTGAGTGGAAACAAAAGTGACTAGGTTTAACGACGACGGAGCACATCTCTAGCCTAGACCTCTAGAATGTGAGCGTTATGTTCCAATGCATTGTTAGATTCATTCGGTTTACTTTAAAGTTGATCTTGTGTTAGGTTTCAGTTTTTCAGGTCTTACCGTATGTAATCTCTCAAAATTCCCTAAATGCAATCTATATGCCAAAACATGTAATTTCATTTGATGAATGCTAGTTACGAGAGAGTTAAAGAGCTTTCATGCAAACGAAATGATCACAAAACAACAAAGAAATTCCCTAATGCAGCTAATGCAAATTAAGAAACTTTTCTTTAAGATCACTAATCATTAATCAAAATGAAAAGTTCTAATTCTCATTAACTAATAGAAAGCAAAATAGATTTTTCTTTTTGATGATGGCAAAATGCACTAAACAACATTGAAAAATGACAACAAACAAATTCTATTTAATACAAGCACATTCAGTTCCTTAAATCACAAATCAAACTTCCAAAGAACAAGAAAGATCCCAAAGACACCAACGAGCCGTGTGATCTAGGCTCAAAGTGAGACGAAGCAGAATTCAAGTGAAGACAAAGCAAGTCACCCAAATAACGCAACAAAATGATCTACAACCACCAAACAAGTGCACGGGAGCAATCAAAGAATCGACTGGACCACTAGAAGATCGAAACACCTGAGGAAGGGTGGAGACACAAGGCCACTAGATGCCCTAGGGCTAGAAATGTGAAATCGATAGAAAAAACCAAACACCCAAAGGGTAACGATCAAAACCAGTCAAATCACACTCCAACACACTCAAATAGTCTAAAGAAGGTACCTAGAACAAAAACCAATCTTAAAGGGCTCTCAGCCAAGAAAACTTCAAAATTTTCCAGGCTTGGCGCGATTGTCAGGCTACAACTAGCGCCTTTCAGGGATTGGCGCGGGTTGTAAATGTGCAACTTGCGCCAATTGGCACAACTGTAATGCTATAAACAAGTGCCAACCAAGTTTTCTATGGAAAAATAAAAAACAAAAGAGCCAAGGCTAAGTCAACAGTACCCACGTACACCAAGGGCAAGAAGAAACACAGGGACTCAACCCAGAAAGCTAATCAAGCAGGAGAAACCAAGAAACAAGGCAAGTTCCAAGCCATTCAATTTGTAAACCAAACCGGAGATGGACTGAAGTGGCGTTGATCTACTTTTATAATGCAGAGCAATAGCGTTTCGAAGGATATCTTGCAGTACTTCAGGCTCCGTCTAAAGTTTACAAATCAAACAACAAGGCAAAAAGCCAACTCCCCAGTGGAGTCGCCAAATTGTTTTGGAGGTAAATCCCCTATGTAGACAGAGGCGATCCCACTAGCCTAAATGGGGTCTAGCAACAATCAAACAATGCTAACACGCAGGTTCCTAATTGCAAATTAAAGATCGATGATGAGGGCCTACCTCGAATCCAGCGCTAGTACTTGTAGCAGAGTTGTTGCTCCCGTTCTTTCGCTCTGGCTGGTCACAATCCCCATGATCCTCGTGAACAGACACCTGCACATGTAAAGAATGACACAAAGACAAGCATAAAATCCAAGAGATGCAACTATATATAAGTCAGAAAGGATATAAATCAAACATAATTATAAAGACAATAAGAGTGGAACCATAATGATAGTCATCTATTATTATTGATAAACAAAGAAGAATACAACCATAGGTCTAACGTCAAATCCTCCTTTGGTTGGGTGATCAGCAACACATGCCTTGCAAAGCTTGTTGGGGATGGGGAACAAGCCTCTCTCTCCTTAGTTACTTGGACAAGGATCTCCTCATTTACGATTTAGCCTTATGGGGGTGAAGAAGGCCTCTTGTAGCATGAGCTTAGCAATTCTCAGACTTTGGGACTTAGAATTTGGAGCTTGGAGAGTAGAATTACTAACTGGCTTGTCAAAGGCAAAAGGACAAGCTTATATAGAAAGAGGATAAGGAGTTAGGATCATCCAAATAATTCATGGGATTGGTCTTATCATTAAGAAGCTTCCATGAGAGGTGGAGAACTACTTCCCTTCTATGGAGATTTGAAACCCAACTGAACTAACTCAAGCTGGAATCAGTTGATGAATAGGTTAGGAAGAACCTTCGCAAGTTGGTTTGTTAAAAACTTTACCCAACTGGGCTAGCGCGAGTGCGACTCTAAGATAGAGCGCCAGCTGGTGCGCCCTCTTTGGAGGATTTCCCCCATTGGCATGAGTGATACACTGTGGAACAACGCCAATGGAAAAAGGTCTACCTTATGGGTATTTTGCAGAAGGTGTCTTTAGGGCATATGAAGTACATACTCAAGGGAATATAATGCAAGTGTTTTCAAGTTATATCACTTCTCACAGGTCCCGAAATAAGTCCTCCAACGTGCGGGAGAAGAGGTAACAAGGAAAGTGACAAATTACTGTGTAGCATGCCGTGTTTGGAGGCCATGGCCACTGTCTTCTTCTTTCCTTGAGGGTGTATCATCAGAAAAACAAATTTTCTGGTTTTGGAAATGAGCTTACTGCATTGTTTTGAAGTAATCAAAGAGATGGTGGTAGGCGGTGCTACCTCTGGTATCTTGTACAACTTATTTCCCAATGTAATAATAACAGCACAAGGCCTTGATTCATACATAGCATGTCGCTTCCACAAGTATGGTTGTCCTAATAATACATTACAAACTTCAAGGGGAGAAATGTCACACATAGCTCATCTGTGAAGGGCTTGATGTTGTATGGAAGGAAACACTGCTGGCTCACGCGAAGATCCCGTCCTTGGTGAAGCCACCCGATGGTGTACGGTTGTGGATGTGCTATAGTGGGTAAGCCCAACCACTTCATGACCTCTACCGAAATGAGGTTCTTTTGACTCCAGCTATTGACAATGAACTGTAGCGGGGAGCCCTTTACCCACATTTGGGAGTGGAAGAGACGCTCCTCCTCCTCTGGATCTTCAAGTTCATTTTTCTGGATCTTGGCGGTAGCAATAGTGGCGTTGGGATCGACATCAATGATCTGCTTCCCGTTGTCATTCCCCTTGTCGAGTTCTGACTCAGAGTCGGAACATGCATCTGATTCGGAAACCTTTAGCTCAGCCACTAGTGACTACCTAGCCTAACACTCACTTGTGTTATGAGTGGATCTCTTATGGAACTCACACCATTTTCTTGTCTCCTTTTTCGGTTTCGCGGTTCTATTATTTGCTTGCAGTTTTGGCAGGTTGTCTTGGGCTGCCTTGCCTTTGCTTTGTCCTTTGTTCTATGGTTTAGGGCACTTTTCCCTTGCTTTGGATTCGCAGATCCAAAGTCTCGCTTCTTTTTTTTAAACTTCTGCTCGACCTTGATGGCATATCGGTATGCTATGCCGAGCAAGGAGATGTTCAGGAATTCTATTCTTCCTGGATGTACTTGTGCAAGCAGATGCGGTATTTGAGTATCAAATGTTCCTCCAAATCCTTGATACCCAACTTTGTGCTAAGGGTATGGAAAAGATTGATGAACTCCGGAACGTCTTGGTTCCTTCCCTGCCACAACGTGGTCCACTTTATGTATTCATCCTCATAGCTTCTGACATGGTAGTACTACTCCTTGATGGCATCCTGGAATGAATTCCAGGTGGGTGTGGCTGAAAATAGTGAGCCCGTACTTCCATCCCTCTGCTCATAGTAGGTTTCCCACCAGTCCTTGACGTGGGGTTGTGCTTTGAGAAGAGCGAAAACAATCTTTTCCCGACTCGAAAATTCATGAACAGAAAAATAACCCTCTAGCAGATTTAACCATTTATCTATGGCATCTGTGTCTATCTAACCCTCAAATATGGGGATTTCAAAATCAACTTGTACCTTAAAGGACATGGCATTTCCAGAGTAGCTGATGGAAGCCGATGCGTCACTTCTCGGTAGCCACTGAAGGACCTGGGAAAAGCTGTCCATCATCGTGTTCCATTGTTGCTGGAGGGTTTCTTCAAGCAATATTTTTATAGGATCTCCTGCCCCCTTGTCTTTCTTCTCATCCGCCATGGGAGGCCGTCGGGATTTGCGAGACTTGCAAAGGTTTGACCAGTTCAAGCCCTAACTCCTTATATCCCGACCTCGTTGGGGACATGCAAAGAAAAACAGAGAAAAAGAAGACCACTCTAATACCACTGATCTGGACTTAAACAGGAAAACAACAAATTTCAGAGATAACCATAAACACTGATATGAAATGGAAATAATAATTCATTTCATTAATGTAAAATACTGAAATATGCTTACAAATAGTAATGGAAATAAACCAGCTAGAGCAATGGTAGCTTATCTCTGAGAAGAGATGTGGTGGCTACATGCCTTTGAACTATATTACAATGAGGCTTGAAGGCCTATTTATTGTTGAGAAACAATGTAAAACCCTTAACATTCCAAAACCTAACCCTAGAAGATGAAACACCAAACTGTGGGTCCCGTTTGGGTAAATTGGTACATCAACTTCTCAGGGTCGTAACTTTGGCATACGATCTCCATTTGACGTGTACAATAGCTCGTTAGAAAGATCTATCTGAGCACTACCACTCTGGGAAGAGAAACATTAGTCCATGGACCCATGTTACCCCCATATTTCCCAAAAAATGTCGTTTAGGGTCTCAAAATGGATCTAGAAGTTCAGGACCCGAAAAACTGCTAAAAATAGTAAGTTGTACTACAATTAAGGAAACTGAAAATGCTGAGAGAAAAAATGGTGGGGCTCTAGGTGGACTTGGCAGGTGGCCACCAAGATCTACCTGGATCATTATGGGACAACGTGCAAGAAACTGACGGGGCAGACGCCTCCCAAGTTGGAGTATGGAGCGAACATTGTAGTCCCAATAAAGTATAAAATGCCTAGTCTACACATAACAACACCAATAGATATGATGACTCGTAGATCTATGGAGGAAGGAATAATGCAATGGAACGAAGAAGAATGCTTGGGACCTGAGGAAGAATTTCGACATGGTGATCTTAGGCTCTAAGAACTCATGAAAGAAAAGGTGCGATTAAGGGAGAAAAGCACTCTGGTGGAAGCAGAAGTCAAGAAGCTTGAGGAAGAAATATAGAAGGATTTTCTTGATAAGAAAATTGGGATGATAAAGTAGGGTGTGCATCACTACATTGATGAATTTGGCGACTACTGTCGAGAGTTGATTAGCTTGATGCCTTGGATTGGACCGTATATTACAAAACAGATCACCCATGCTGGTGCGATGCGGACAGTAAAGTGCATGACGCAGACAATAAAAACAAAAGGTGGATTTGTTCTAAGAAAAGTGATGGATGACCAATTGGAAACCTATACAGGTGGTGTGGCCACCTAACTAGCCGTGGGAAGTGCAGTCTTAGTGGTCCTAGCAGTTGGAAGGAGGCACGAGACTATATGCTACTCTACTCGAGAGTTGCACAATGTCGAGGGTGTGCACATAATCAAAGTATCACAAGGTCCGCGACCGCGAAAAGGGGGTTGTGCTACCACACGGCTTGGCTGGAAAGTGACCAATGTAGTCACTATTCATGATGTGATGCTGACTTGAGACCAAATGGAGCGGGTGATAGGCATTTAAGACGAGATTTATGGGAAATACTTGGGAAAATCTGCAGCCAAGGGAGCATTAATGGTCCGTATTTGGGGGGAATGATCGACTTCAAATTCAAAAGGCACTATAAATAAAAAGGGTTTCCCAGCAAACAACACTTGGTCATTTGCGAATTGAGCTATCATATGCCCCACGTATTTTGAGCCAAGACTTGTTTTCCACATTCAGCGCTTAGAAATAGAGGCGTGTGAGCTATAATTGAAGTACGACAACGTCAAAGGGACCACGCAGATGGTAGCCCTCACTTAGAGGCTCACGCAAATGCAACAGGCCAAAGAACTTAAAGAGAAAGTAGACGCAACGTGAAACAGAGAAGCAGTTTTAAGGGTGTGCCTTCAGCCTTGGATCGACGAGGCCTTCATCATCACAACAACAATTGAAGGCAATCTCGTGGAGATGCAGGGGACACAAGAATAGATCCAGGAAAGTAGTTCTGACATGCGGTCTCGGAAAAACGAGTGTAGGAGATTTAGTAGGTAACCTCTCAGTGTGCTACCGACCTTGCAGCCGTCCGAGCAGAGTTGGAGGGTCTCCACACAAAGATCTCTGCACCGATAGAATGACTCGAGAGCGAGTCACAATGTTTGTGTTGAGGGCCTGTTGGGCATGGGATCCCCCCAAGGAAATTTTTAGCGCTTAAAGCCCAAGTTTTGACAAATTCAATTGTAAAGACTCCGCGATTTATGGGCGTAGAGCATGAAGATGGTCGATGAGTCAGAGGGTTGTCCACCCTCATTTTTGTAATCTAATTTCAGTTTGAGAGATCTACCCATGGTCCGCAAACCATGGGATTTTATAAGTAGAGCGAGGTTGTAAGTGTAAAGAGACATCAGCAAAACATGATCTAAGAAATCAATGAAGTAGTGAGTCAAAGTGTACAATTGTGTCTTTGGGTCGTAGAGTAGGAGAAGGCTCTGCACTGAGTGCGCAGAGGCCTAGTAGTTCGCAGGTGAGTGTGTAGGGCAGGTCGAGTTTGTAATCGTTGGAAGCATTAATAAAGAGAAGTTTTACCATATTTCTATGTATCGTTTCCTGTTTTATGTATTATTGGGTATGAATTTCAAGCTTACTATTTATTTACTGTGCAAGCTTATATAAATGTGCTGAGTAGGTGAATATAATATAAGGTATCTATATACATGAAGGTAACTAATTGTTATAAGAATATAAGTAAGATCTGTAGTGTGACTTAGGGAAATAGCGCAGATCGCTGCTCTAGCAGCGCAAAAGCCCCACAACCCTGGGTTAGGGCTGTACGATGGAGAATATAATAGGGCACAAATGCCTTGCAGGTCCGGGAAGGGTGCAAAGTAACCTGTGTGAAGGTATTCACAGTTGGACCAAATCAACCCCTTAGACATCTCCAGGGTGCGAAAACTTGGTTCCAGCATCCCCCCATACTGCTTTGGGTAAGACCTTAGTCCACGCTCCGCAGACTATTGCCGAAGGGGACAGTAGTACAAGGATTTGTTTGGCTAATTAACTCTGAACCTGGGTCAGGCCCCAACAAGGCAACTAAAAGGCTAAAATTATATTAATATTATTGACTTGGGTAGGTTACTATTATATTAATATTATTGATTTATGGTAGTTGATTAATATTGATGTATGGTAGTTTATTGTTTATCCTATAGACAATGAACTAAAAGACTAACTACAACTGTTTATATTTCAATTTATAGACAATGAACTAAAACAATTTATATTTCAAGTTCAGATAATTGTATTTAAGCATTTTTTTTTCAAATATGAGAAAAGAAAACAAATCTTAAAATTTCAATTTGTTTATTGAAATTAAAATTTTAAAGACAAACAATTTATATTTTTCTTCAATCTGGGGATGTTACACTGGATAGTACTAGAATTTATCATTGTTGGCTTGAAACAAAGTTTTAATGTACAATATTACATAATTATTTTACATATTTATTAAAATGTGTACAATATTTACTTGAACAAACTCTTTTTTTTTTTTAATTAAGAATTTCATTTATTTTATAGATAAAAATGAAGATTTTAGTGTCCAATAAGACATAATTACTATTTTATGATTAAGTATTTTAGTTTACTATTATTTCATAAAGAGAAGTTAACTAAATTTTTTTATAAGCTATATAATTTTTTTAGCTTAATTGGTGAAGTGATGTGAATTATAAGTAAGAGGTTGAAAGGTTCAGTCCTCAAGTTGTTTTTTTATGGATATTTTTGGACTAGAATGAAGTTTTTGTTACTAAAATCGACATTTACATATTTTTATGTGGAACTATGTTTAAAGTGGCATCACATCTTGCTAAATAGTGTGTTTGGTATCAAATTTCATATATTTATTTCTTGTTGGTATTTCCTATTTTCAATTTCCTTGAATGTGCATCTATAGTGGGGAATGACATGAGGATTTTAATGTGTGTCCCATGTGCACAAAAATCGATTTTTTCCTTTAGACTACTCAATCCTATTAATGTTCAAATTGTGCATATTCTTGTATGTGTTACAATTTCTCGAGAAACAACAAGAAGAAGTAAATTCAAAGAGAGACATCCATTCTAATTGTTGTAGAATAAGGAACACCACCCCATGAGTTGCCACAAATCATAGGTATTCTTTATCCCTGTGTGTCTAATCAAACGAAAGTCTATAAATCTCCTAGTGCCAATGGAAAATTCTATGAAATCCTCCATACAAGAAACTATTTCTTGATATATCTTGCTCAATGTCTTCTTCAGTGAATCTATAACATGAAGATATTGAGGCACTCATATTTTAATACTTGGAATTTAATGAGTATGTCGAACAATGTAAAGGTTTGCAATTATTCTTCCACCAATTAACATGAATATCTTGTATATCCTTGAACAATTTCTCAGTTTTTGTTCCATACATATGACACTTACTTCATGGAATCAATGGTGAGGTTTTACTCCTCGTAAACCTTTTCTCTTCCATGTCTTCAAAACACAACAAAGAAATAACGAGACCCATGATATTAATGCTACGATATAACCTCTCCCATAAACCGTCATCCAATATTCTATCTTTGAATTTGTTTGAAGCATTTTCTCTTGCTTTGTTCAAAAAGACCACAACATGAAATAACCATGCAACCAATTGTGTGGTCTTGACCTACCCAATATTCTGAACAGTGATGAATGAGGAGCAGACCAAGTATCCACAGTCTTCAACAATGAAGGATATGTGTATTATTTTAGATTGTGAGGACATTGTAATGGTTTTATACATAATTGTAGGTATGGTGTGCATTGTTATAGTTTCCAATCCATGCCACATCAAGACATATACATTTAAGTGCAAAATTAAAAGAATGAACAATGTAAGTTGTCAAAATATTTGTAGATATTTAGTTTTGACAATCATGTTGACAATCATGCAAATCAAGTAATTATCTATGATAATTTGCACACATAAAACAAAAGCTAATTCTTCAATGACTTTAATGAAAAAACAACCTATATAATGTGAATCCTTGTATTTTCCAAGGGAATCTACCACTTTGAAGAAGACTAATCCATTCTTAGATTCCATTCTTAGATGGAACCATGAATTTTTTGAGTATATGGCACATGTTGGATCCATCCATCTATCAACAAAATTATAAACCTTGATATGGGCCATGATGATTTAGTAGGTGCTAGGAGTTTATTCACCTCTTTTGTTGTGTTAACCAATGACGTGGTTCTAAAATTTCTTGAATTGGGAGAGACATGCCTAGTTGGAGCACATTTTCTACCTAAACTAGAGGGTGGGTGTAAGAATATGATGTTCTCTCATGTCACATTAGTGGTAGTGCAAACATAGAAAAACAACAATATATTAACTTGGAGGGATGGTTAGCAGTACTTACACAATGAATTCAAAGATGGTATAAAAAGGTGAAATATAGGAAAATGATTTGGCTTTCTAAATATATAACTTTTATTTATAGAAATTGTTTCAATGTGAACTTTGAGTTTTCATAACATTGGTATATTATTTTTCATGCAAAATATAATGCATATGCTTCCATTAGTACGTATTTAAATGATAGATCTTGCTACAAAAATTTGTGGAGCTGTAGAGAATATTATTTTTCCAAAATTTATAATCTTAAATTTTATTTTGTTTTTTTTTTAATTATGAAACTCACTATATCCTTGAATTTGCAAGGTCCTATGTTAGTACAACCTAAATTATTTTAACACCAGCCTAGATCCATCTTAACTCTGAATCCACCAAGTGTCGAGAGGGAGCAAATCTCTTTTCACTCTAAAAGAGGTTTGCACCTCAAAATATTTGATCCCTCTTGGTGCTTGGTAGATTCGGAGTTAAGATGGATCTAGGTTGGTTTAATTATTAATAATTGATAATTATAATTATTTATTCATTTTATTTTTAGTTTTATGTAGTCAAAATGTTTTAATTGATAATTATAATTATTAATTTTATTAATTTATTTTTAATGGTATTTTATTTATTTGTATTCTTATTTAATTTGACTAAGTCTAAATTCTTACATAACATAACATAACCTTACAACATCTCATCCATACTGGGCTGGAGAACGCCTCTCCATGCAATTATCAAACAATCCTTTTTTTAGATCGTAGGTCTTAATGTCCTCTAGTGTACCATATATATTTTTTTCCAAATGTTAAGGCCTCAAAAAGTCGTAGAATAAATTATATAGGAGGGATGTATTTTAACATATTGATATATGTCAATTGAAAATGTATTAAAAATGGTTAACACCATTAATTTACTTTAAAAAATTATATATTTAGAATCAAAATAGTCAACAATACATGTGTATGTTTTCTTAGGAACAATGGATTTATCTAGCTTATAGAAAAATACCATCATATATATATATGTGTGTGTGTGTCTGTGTGTGTGTGTTCCCAAAAGTTGGAGTTTTCATGTGTTTGTAGCCCATACCACCATGACCATGATCCATATCCTATATCCATAGCAATCAAGGTATCATGCCTATAATATTTTTACAAGGAAAAGTTTTATTTCAAAAAATCACATGCACATTTGTAGCATTAAATCACATGCTCATGTCTAGCACCAGAAAAGTGTGTGTGTTCCTTGTGCCAAAATTGTGTGCATGTTTCCAGTGCAAATAATATACATGCCTTCCAACAACTAGTGACTTTAACACATGGGAAATGGTTGAGGTGGGGTTGTGGGGATAGAGAGGGTGAGAAAGGGAGGAATAGAGGGATCAAAGGGGTGGGAGTGGGGGAGGGGTGAGGGGAGAGAGTGAGTGAGAGTTATATAGATAAGGAATGAGGGTGGGGAAGGTAGAGGGAGAGAGATATTTTTGGTAAAATAGGGAGGAAGAGAGAGAAAATATTAGAGGGGGGTTTCTTTGAATAAGGGATTGAGAGAGGGAGAAAGGGAGAGGAAGGGAAGAATAAGAGGGTGTGAGTGAGTGTGTGTGGAGGCAAGTGGGAGGGGAGAGAGAGAAAGAAAGAAAAGGAGAGGGTGCAGGGGGAAGAGAGAGGATGCGTGAGAGATATAGAGATGGTGTAGTGGGAAAGAGAGAGAGAGAGAGAGAGAGAGAGAGAGAATTAGGGGTTGAGGGAATGAAGGATGGATATAAATAAGGAAAGGGGGGAGAAGAGAGAATGTGAGAGAGAGAGAAAGAGAGAGGAATGTGGGAGATGGAGAAGGAGAGAGTGAGGGAGATAGAGAAAAAGTTGGAGGGAAAAGAGAGAGGGGGAGAGAGGGGGAAGAGTGAGTGAGAGAGATTAAGTGACTGATGGAGGAGGGAGGTATAGAGATAATCAGGGCATGAGGGAGAGGGAGAGAGGGAGTTAGATAGAGACAAATATGCAGTGGGAGAAAGAGAGGGAAAGAGAGAGAGAGGGGAGAGATGTGAGGTGAGGGGTAAAGAGGAAAAACGGAGGGGTGGGCGAGAGATAGAGAATGAAAGAGGGAGGGAGACAGAGACAAATATGGAGAGAGAGAGAGAGAGAGAGAGAGAGAGAGAGAGAGAGAGAGAGAGATATGTATATGGAAATAGAGAGAAAGTGTGGGGGGATAGAAAGATACATACGGAAGGAAGTGGGGAGAAAGGAGAGAGAGGAAGGGGGATACTATGAGAAGAAAGATGGAGGGAGATAAAGATAGATATGTTGGGAAAAGAGAGAGGGTGGGGGAGGGGGGGAAGAGAGATAGATATGGTTAGGGGATAGAGAGGGAAGAATGTAGAGATATAGATGAATAGATATATATGTGTGTGTGTGTGTGTGGTGGGAGGGGCAGGGAGTGATAGATAGCAATAGATAGAAGGATAGTAGGGAGATAGAGACAAAGTTGGAGGGGGGGATAGAAGGAGATAAGTGGGGATATAGTGAAAGGAGAGAGAGAGAGAGAGAGAGAGAGAGAGAGAGAGAGAGAGAAACATATAGATATGAAGGGGGGAGAGATAGTGAGGGAGTGAGGGGAGAGAGATATAGAAGTATAGAGGGAAGGAGACAGAGATAGATATGGAGTAGACACAAAAGGATAGAGAGAGAGAGAGAGAGAGGGAGAGAGATAGAGAGGGAATAAGAGAGAAAGGGGGGAGAGAAGGAGAGGAGAAGGAGAGAGAGAGAGAGAGAGAGAGAGAGAGAGGGAGAGGTAGGGAGAATATATATAATTATAGAGGGAGAGAGAGATAGTGATGAAGTGAGGGGGAGATATAGAGAAGTATAGAGGGAGGGAGATAGAGACAAAGATTGAATGTAGATAAAAGGAGAGAGAGTGTGAGAGAGACAGAGAGGGAATAAGAGAGAGGGGTCAGAACAATCATGGGTTCCTTAATGAGAGAACGGGAGTGAGATACATGGTGTTGTGAAGTGGAACCACACAACCAAAATCATGGTTTCGCATGTAGTGCCACTTCTAAAGCTAGTAGCCCATAAAGGAGATCACACGAAACTAGGGTACAAGACTAACCACCAAGTTGAGGCTAGGGAACAATAGTACAATCCAAGCCCATTCTTTCCGCAAAATCCTCCCATTAATCCATGTCCAAATGTGCCCAAGAAAAACAATAATAATCACCCAATTACATAATGAAAAGTTATATCTTTAGAGTTGGAAACCCACCTTCAAACATATGACAATAACAGATGGGCGAGGGTGCGTAATGGTTGGCTCAGGTGGCACATCAAGCTATCTAGTGGTTGCAAGGGGTTGTTGGTAGGCTGAAGACAAATCTAGGAGACATTTCTCCTATAGGAGTGAGTCACCCACTAGTGGTGAGTAATAGGTTGTTTTTCCAAATTTGATACAACCTTCAATAAATTGCGAGGAAAAAGAAAACGCTTTATTTATAATATAATAAAAGTGATAATAAATTAAATTAATAATATAATATTATTAATGTAATAATTAACTAACCATTTAAACATTTATTATGAATAATAAATATTCAATAATTAAACATGTTTTATTAAAGTTCAAAATTAGTTGAAATTGTTACTTTTAATCCCATATATGTTAAATGTATCCATTTTAATAGTTAAAATATAATATTTTTTATTAAAAATTAAAAAATTAAATATAAAATGTATTTTTTCACTTAATTTAAATGATTGAATTTGTTTATTTAAATGGTTTTAATGGTTAAAGATTCTATGTCATCCCATAAAAAGTTAGAGATTCACATCCAAAATAATTTTAATATATACACATTTGTATTTTTTATCAGATGTATTAATAATTTATGACTATATTACTATTTTAAACCTTACCATATAGAATCAATATATCTTGAACATTAACCCACTACTTTAACCCTCCCCAACTGCCAACAATGAAAGTACTAACGTAAA
The DNA here is from genome assembly GCA_000404065.3 of Pinus taeda. Lineage (NCBI taxonomy): Eukaryota > Viridiplantae > Streptophyta > Pinopsida > Pinales > Pinaceae > Pinus > Pinus taeda. The sequence goes on from APFE030064141.1 coordinate 40,999, forward strand.
ATAAAATAAAAAAATATTATATATATAACTAACCTGTACATAAACAAAAAAATATTATATATATAACTAACTATGGTACGTAAGGTATAACCGCTATAACTAACTATGGTACCTAAGGTATAACCACTATAACTATGGTACCTAAGGTATAACCGCTATGAGGAGGAGCGTTGGATGATGCTCTTGTGCATGTTGTTGATATATTTTATGGTGCTTATAGCTGCACATGTTGCATATGTTGATGATGGTTGCCTTATGTTGGCATAATGTTTCTTGCTACTAGTATTTGTTGGCTAATATTCTACTGTGAATGATGGTTGGTTCTATATGTTGTTTGTTTCTTTTATGGAGGCATGGATGATTCTTGATGCATTATATTTCAGCCATGTAGATGTATTAATCTAGCTCTTGTTCTTCAATTCTTGCTACATACTCTTATGGAGTTAACCCTTTGTAATTGATGTCAAAGAGGGAGAGAATTTGGAGTTAATTTGGATGGATAGAGATTAGCCTCACATGTTTTTTTGACATCAATGCCAAAGGGGGAGTTTGTTGGCATTGAGGTCAATAAGATCTCGGTCATGATCATATGTGATGGATGTTGACTTGGTGGTCCTATTGGTTGGCATGATTTATTGATAGTGGGATGGTTGTGTTTTCATTGATGTCAACTCCTGAGGTCATGCACTTATGTCAACCTCATGATGATGTAGATTGATGGACCATGGTGTGTGTCGGTATGTGTTGGAATTGGTGGCGCTTGATGGTAGCATGATGGCCTTGGAGGAGTTGGCATGTGTTGGCATGTGCAATAATGGAAATGTCATGATGGTTTTATAATGTTGCTAAAGGTAGATGAGGTTGCTATTAGTCATGAGAAGATCTACATGTGATAGAGATGGTTCATGGCACACTAGTTGAGTTGTCAACTAGGTCTTCATCTAAATCTTCATGCTTATGCTTCATGAAGATGACTTGTTGCAGTGTGATGGATTCAATATGTTGATGATGATTTTGCAAAGGTGCTACAAAGGTTTAGAGGTATGTTCAAATGTGTTGCAGTTTTTTCATATGTTTGATGGAGTGTGGAGGACTTGTTAGCACACTTTCAAACCTTGTTTATTGGACCCTCTAGATCAACTTGATTGTGACACTTGGGAGGCTTGTTTTATATACTTTTAGATGTGTCAAAGGCCATTTCAGAGGTATGGAGGCTGGTATAGATGAAGTGGAAGGTGATACAATAGGTGGTAGAGGTTCTGTACTAAAGAACTGATGTTTTTACTGAGCCTAAGCCCCAATCACATGAACATAGGCCTATGGGAGTGGTTAGAATGCTCTAGTCTCATGGAGACCAACCTATGGGAGAGATTATAGCCCTAGTCATGTTCATACAATGTCAAGCATGTGAATGAGGGTATTCATGGCATATCCTCCACATTCCTCGCGTTGTTCGGAAGGAAATTAGTTTGAAAATTCCCAGAGGCTTCCAAAATTGGTTGAAAAAATAAAGAATGGGTTGAAACTATCCTCTCATGATGTGAATGCATTTAGTGCACTAGTAGTGACCTTAGTGGATTGATTTGGTCCAATTTGTGCACCTTTGATCCTAGCCCCAAGCTCAATTTCACCCTATAGGTTTTATATACTTGATCTTGGAGCTATGTTATGGTTGATTGAGTTGAGGATGTATGTATGAGAGTGAGAATGTATCAAAGAAGTATTTTATGATTCAAACTTTGATAAGAGCCTAACTACTTTAGTCCATTAGTGCTAATGAGTGAATAATGAGTAGATTTGAAGCATGATGTAGAATAGATCAGAATTGGAGCTATTGATGTAGAGATTGGTATTATTCTAGAGTATATGTTGGTGATCCTCTCACACTTGTTTTGCAGGAGCTTTTGATGCATTTATGACATAGCCATGCATCTTATGATGTTATTTGTATTATGCATCATTTTATTGTTGTGATGGTTTTATAATATTTAGTTTTTTGTGGCCATAGTTTTGTATAAGAGAGCACATGTTCATGCATATGTTTTATATTTATTTGATGATTTTATCTTGTTGATGAGAGAATGTATGTAGAGCTGATTTCTAGTTGAGCATAGTATCTTTGGATCCAGTTTGAAAATATATGAAAGGAGGTCTACATGGTGGTAAGGAGCAGTGACTTTTGTTTCACAATTGAAAGTGACTGGATGGCTAGCATATGTGATTTTGTTTTTGTCATTGTGTTTGCATTGATGTCAACCAAATTAGTATGATGTTTGAAAATCCGGGATGAATCCTATGGTAGTTGCAGGCTTATGGTATATGGTAGAGAATCATCATAGAAGCAGGATTATTGAAAAGCCATAAAATCATGACTATGGTGATTGGGAGTCCAAGAGGAATCCCATGATTGTTGAAGTGGTATGTAAAGAATCATCATAGTAGACAACTTACTGGAGAAGCCATAAAATAAGAAAATAATGACAAATATTTTTCAAACTTTTTATGGGCACCATATCGGATAAAAGCCTACATTGTACCTTCTCCATTAGAGATTTCTCTGAAAGAGCTTTCCAATAGTGTGTGGAAGTCTGAAAGTGGCCTCCTGGATCAAAATTTATGAATTTGTGAAGTCAGGGTCTTGAAGTCCTAAGCAAGTTGAAATATCAAAGGTGAGGAGAGAAGAAGGATGGATATCGGAGGTCGGAACACATAGGACCTGATATCAGAACCTTGGAGTAGGATATATAGGAGATTGGAATATCGTAACATCAGAGCATGCCATATCGGAGATTGGAATATCAAAACACTGGAGCATAGGCTCATAGAGCATCAGAGGGATGTTATTGGAGCAGTTAATGTCAGAATATGGGAGGTTTGTTATCAGAGAAGGTAATATTGGAATATCAGAGGTTGGATAAATATCAGAATAGTGGAACCTCATAATTCCTTACCATTGCAACTCTTTGAAAGTGTTGAGGTTTGCGAAGTGTAGAAATAAAAAGGTTTTCGTTACAAAACCAAGGCATGTCAGGACCCCTTCTGTCTCCTCTGGTAGGACAAATGTTGGCATGTTATTGGCTCCAAGAAGCTATAGTGGAAACTGATGTTAGCATGATGTGAAATGCAACGGACACGTGGAAACTTGTTTTGGCATTTTCAGTGGTGCATTGAGGAAAATCACGGTGAAACATGCCACCACTCAGAAGGCGCCACGTGGTGAAATGACATAGGAATGACATCATCCCAAAGGTCAACATATTGAAGGATGAGGACATCGTAACTCCTTTGTAAATGGAATTTGAAAAAATTTACAATAAAGGGGGGCTCTGATATTATCTATAACATGGTCTTTTGGAGATCAAAGGAACCAAGGGCCAAGTAGAGGGAGATAGATAGGGATCGGGACTTTGCAAAATTTACGATAAGAAGGGGATTCGATATAAAACTATAGTGGTAGGCTAAGCCAACAGTCACAAGTCTAGTCTTATGATAAATAAGACACTTAGGGAGCCAAAATATAATGGGGTTAAGGGTATCAGAGTTGTGTAATTTCGGAAGAGTTGGTTTCCAGAGTTAGCTAAATCTATAGAATGCATTGAGACAAGGCAAAGAGGAAAATAGTGCACAAAGAAGAACTAAAGAGATGGAGAAATTAATCGGTTGCTTTACGTGCATGACTGGTAGATTTAAATGAGGAAAAATGTGGCCATTTTGGAGTACTTTTAAGCTTTGTGATGCAATGAATAAGAATGGGAAGTCACGGTAGAGTGTGCAGGCCACCTGAGATTAAATTATCAGTATGGTGGATTCAACAAGGAGTCGGTGAAGAACTCGAAAGCTCATTCATGTGTTTAATTCCATGACAAAGTTCAACTAGCAGACACAAAAGTAGCAGGAGGAGTCATACTGAGGTACACTCGAGTAGTCTGGAAACGAGAAGTAGAGACAACATTGTGTAGTGTGCATTAGAGGATCAAACCCATTGATTTCCATTGAGTAAAGTGTAGGAAAATTGGAAGTTGAATGTGAATACCATGTTTGAGATTTTGTGACCAGGTTTAGGCATGGATCTCTTGCTCTACCTCATATGTCTCGCTTCGAAGAATGTTGTGACATTCCTACAGTTATATTTGGGACAAGTGGTGATATGATTCATGTTATTACATCCCTTCCCCAACCACAATATCATACTCTCGAGAAGTTGCAATGGAAACTTGTGAAGGTAATTAAAGGAGTAGGTGGGTTAAGCCATGAACATTGGCGTTCATTTAGTAATGGAATGGAGACTCGAGAAGCCAATTTTTTTTTGGATGGAAACTTCATTGACTCATTTCTGGACCTCAAAAGAGGTCAAAAGGAAGAAATTGCAACTGCAGTGAATGTTTATGAAGAGGCGCTATCTGGTCTGGTGGCATGCCTTAAGGGATTACATTGATTTTTCTGAATCTCCATTTTCATTCAGTATCAATCTGTTATAGTTAGAAAAAAAATTAGGTAATGAACTCAAAATGATATTATTGGTTTATGGTAGTTGATTGGATGACCTAAATCTATTAACAAGTTCACATGTCCTACTATGTTTACTTGGTTGACTTCCAAGATACTGCACTAAAAGGCTGGTATTGACATATCATAATTGATTGGGTGGCCCGAGTCATCATTTCACTGTTACATTAAATTATAAATAACATTACATGTCCTGCTATGTTGACTTCATATAAAATGTTGACTTGGTTGACTTCATATATAATGAAGTAAAATGTTACTATTGATTTATGGTAATTGATTGTTTTTCTATGTTGACTTGGTTAGCTTCCTAGATACTGCACTAAAATGTTTCTATATCATAGTTGATTGGGTGGCTTGAGTCACCATTTCACTATTACATTTAACTATAAACAAGCTTAAATGTCTATGTTGACTTGGTTGACTTTATATATAATGAAGTAAAATGTTAATATTGACTTATGGCAATCGATTTCCCTACTATTTTGACTTGGTTGGCTTCCTAGACACTACATTAAAAGGATGGTATTGACATATGATAAATGCTTGGGTGCCCCGAGTCACCATTTCACCGTTACATTTAATTATAAAAAAGCTTACGTGTCCTGCTATTTTGACTTCATATATAATAATGACTTGGTTGACTTCATATATAATGAAGTAAAATGTTAATATTCACTTATGGTAATTGATTGGGTGATTTTGAGGTGAACTGAAAGGCTAAAATTATATTAATATTATTGATTTGGGTAGGTTACTATTATACTAATATTATTGATTTATGGTAGTTGATTAATATTAATGTATGGTAGTTGATTGTTTATCATATAGACAGTGAACTAAAAGACTAACTACCACTGTTTATATTTCAAGTTCAGATAATTGTATTTAAGAATTTTTTTTCAACTATGAGAAAAGAAAACTAATCTGAAAATTTCAATGTGTTTATTGAAATTGAAATTTTAAAGACAAAGAATTTATCTTTTTATTCAATCTAGGGATGTTACGCTGGATAATACTGGAATTTATCATTCTTGGCTTGAAACAAAGTTTTAATGTACAATATTACATAATTATTTTACATATTTATTAAAATGTGTACAATATATACTTGAACATACTCTTTTTTTTAACTAAGAATTTCATTTATTTTATAGATAGAAATGAAGATTTTAGTGACCAATAAGACACAATTACTATTTTATGATTAAGTATTTTAGTTTACTATTACAATTAAATCATAAAGAGAAGTTAACTAAAAAAATTATAAGCTATATAATATTTTTAGCTTAATTGGTTAAGTGATGTGAATTATAAGTAAGAGGCTGAAAGGTTCAGTCCTCGTGTTGTTTCTTTTATGGATATTTTTGGACTAGAATGATGTTTTTGTTACTAAAATTGACATGTATATATTTTTATGTGGAACTATGTTTAAAGTGGCATCCCATCTTGCTGAATAGTGTGTTTGGTATCAAATTTCATATATTTATTTCTTGTTGGTATTTCCTATTTTCAATTTCCTTGAATGTGTATTTAGAGTGGGGAATGACATGAGGAATGCGTGTCCCATGTGCACAATTTTTTTTTTTCCCGTTAGACTGCTCAATCCTATTAATATTCAAATTGTGCATATTCTTGTATGTGTTACAATTTCTCAAGAAACAAGAAGATGAAGTAAATTCAGAGAGAGGCATCCATTCTAATTGTTGTAGAATAGGGAACACCACCCTGTGAGTTGCCACAAATCATAGGTATTCTTAATCCCTATGTGTCTAATCAAACCAAAGTCTATAATTCTCCTGGTGCCAATGGAAAACTCTATGAAAACCTCCATACAAGAAACTATGTCTTGATATATCTTGCTCGATGTCTTCTTCAGTGAATCTATGAAGATATTGAGGCACTCATATTATAATACTTGGAATTTAATGGGTATGTCAAACAATGTAAAGGTTTTCAATTATTCTTCCACCAATTAACATGAATATCTTGTATATCATTGAACAATTTATCAGTATTTGTTCCGTACACACGACACTCACTTCATGGAATCAATTGTGAAGTGTTACTCCTCTTAAACTTTTTCTCGTCCATGTCTTCAAAACAAAAAAAAATAAATAAATAATGAGGCCCATGATATTAATGCTAAGATATAACCTCTCCCATAAACCATCCCCCAATATTGTGTCCTTGAATTTGTTTGAAGCATTTGCACTTGCTTTCTTAAAAAATACCACTACTTGAAATAACCATGCAACCAATTGTGTGGTATTGGCCTACCTAATATTCTGAACAATGATGAATGAGGAGTAGAACAAGTATACACTGTCTTCAACAATGAAGGATCTGTGTATTTCTTTTAGATTGTGAGGATATAGGTTGGTTTAATTATTAATAATTGATAATTATAATTATTTGTTCATTGTATTTTTAATTTTATGTAGTCAAAATGTTTTAATTGATAATTATAATTATTTATTTCTAATTGTATTTTATTTGTTTGTATTCTTATTTAATTTCACTAAGTCAAAATGTTTACATAACATAACGTAACATAACCTTACAACATCTCTTCCATAAAGGGTTGGAGAACACCTCTGGATGCAATTATCAAACAATCCTTTTTTTAGATCGTAGGTCTTAATGTCCTCTAGTGTACCATATATATTTTTTTCCAAATGTTAAGGCCTTAAAAAGTCATAGAATAAATTATATAGGAGGGATGTATTTTAACATATTGATATGTCAATAGAAAATGTATTAAAAATAGTTAACACCATTAATTTACTTTTAAAAATTATATATTTAGAATCAAAATAGTCAACAATATATGTGTATGTTTTCTTATGGACAATGGATTTATCTAGCCTATAGAAAAATACCATCAAATATATATATGTGTGTGTGTGTGTGTGTTTTCTCAAAAGTTGGTGTTTTCATGTGTTTGTAGCCCACACCACCATGATCATGATCCATATCATGTATCCAAAGCAATCAAGGTATCATGCTTGTAATAGTTTTACAAGGAAAAGTCTTTTTTCAAAAAATTAGATGCACATCCCTAGCACTAAAATCACATGCTAATGTCTAGCACCAGAAAAGTGTGTCTATTCCTACTGCCAAAATTGTGTGCATGTTTCTAGTGTAAGGAATATACATGCCTTCCTACAACTAGTGACTTTAACACATGGGAAATGGTTGAGGTGGGGTTGTGGGGATGGGGAGGGTGAGAAAGGGAGGAATAGAGGGTTCAGAGGGGAGGGAGTGCAGGTGGTTGATGAAGAGAGTGAGTAAGAGTCAAATATATAAGTAATGAGGTTGGGGAAGGTAGATGGAGAGAGATATTTGTGGTAAAAATAGGGAGGAAGAGAGAGAAAGTGTTGGAGGGGGGTTTGTTTGGAGGAGGGATTGATAGAGGGAGAAAGGGAGAGGAAGGGAAGAATAAGAGGGTGCGAGTGAGTGTGTGTGGAAGTGGGTGGGAGGGGAGAGAAAGAGAAAGGGAGAGAGCAGAGGGGGAAGAGAGAGGACGAGTGAAAGATAGAGAGATGATGTAGGGATAGAGGGGGAGAGAGAGAGAATTAGGAGATCAGGGAGTGAGGGATGGATATAAATAAGCGAAGTGGGGGAGAGAGAATTTGAGAGAGAGAGAAAGAGAGAGGAAGGTGGGAGATGGAGAAGGAGAGAGTGAGGGAGATAGAGAAAAAATTGGAGGGAAAAGAGAGAGGGGGAGAGAGGAGGGGAGAGTGTGTGTGTGTGTGTGTGGGAGAGAGAGAGAGAGAGAGAGAGTGGTGGAGGGAGGTATAGAGATTCTTAGCACCTAAATCTGCCTTAGCCTGAAAGAAGGCAAAATTTAGGGTAACCACAAACCACGCTCAGTCTGGTAGCTAGCCCTTCCAGAACAGGAGAGGGCTCTCTCCGGGTCACACTTAGTAAAAATACACAATAAAGTCTGAGATGACTCAAAATGAAATATTGATTTTAGTATAGTAAATAAATATGGAAACAAGAGGCAATTTTTGATAAATTACTGAGTTTCTGGGATGTATGGGACCAATGAACAACAATGAGCAGAGAATCTAAAACGAAGGCATAGATCACTTTGTGAGGTAAGACAGGTGGAAAGTCTAGCAATTAAATTTGAAGTAATGCGGGACAGAAAGATTTTTTAGGAGGGTGAAAAGGAAATAAATGTATGAATCCTTTTCAACAGAAGAAGAACACATACGTGAAACTTTCCCACAGGCAGAGCAATAAATATGAATTCTACCTTATCTTACTTAGAAAATTTCACTGGAAATGTATATGAATGAACTGTGAAACATAACGAAATACATATGAAACATAAAGAGAACACATTTTCTACACTCACACCACAAGAATCTCATGAACCAGAGCCATTGTCTTTCATTAATTCTCTGTCAAAATATACAATGAAGAACTGAGTTTCTCTCCCACAGTGTCCCAGAAATTACAATCCACCAACCATTTGAAAATGGTTTGCATACAATAAATAAACTATGCCATGAGGAAATAGAACGACCAAGAGTTGGGGAGTTTCTCAAATCTTTGCAAAATGGAGATGGAAAGCCAACCATTAGTTACAGGTGCACCGTTACAAAAATGACAAATGGCTTGGGTGACTGCTCGCCTTCCTTTGCCACTTGGATAGAAGCCATCCTCTAATGAAAATACTTTAAATTTTTCCTTAGGTGCTGAAAAAAGTGAAGTGTATATGAGTGGGCCCACTTGGAGATAGTCGTGAATTGAAATGTCACGAAGTGGAAGAGATTTGGCCTTTTTCTCTATATGCGCCACACCCAAATCTATATGTGTCGCGCCACTTTGGAGGTTGTTTTGAGGTACCTGTAGGAGTCTGAATTGTGCCCAAGTGTGCTTGTTGGAAAGCGCCGCCTGTCTACTTTCCAACCCAAGTGGAATTTCTGAATTTAGTGCTCATTTTCCCCTCCAAATATTCATTCTTCCAAGACTACTTCCTGTGTGTCAAAATAGGGGCAGAGGTCATTTTTTGAGTGTTTTTGACCTCCCGGAGACTCAAATCATGCCCAAATTTCTTTTCCATGCACCAATAGTCGTGATTTTGCATGTTGAATCCAAGAATGCAAGCCATTTGTGATTTGGAGCCCCCAATCCTAAGCACAGTGCCAGTGATGCGGTGCACAGGGAGAAAAAACCTGTGTTGTGACCAAAAATTTGCCATGTGATCAAAATTGCCCCAAATTTCTTGAAATTTGGGCTGGAGGTTCTCTATGGGGTACGATGCTGGGCCAAAGAGGCTTCAGCCAAGATTCGAAGCTGATCTTGCTCTTTTGCCTCTTTTGCCTCTTTGTCGCTTTGCTCAATTTTGCCTTCAAGCTCCTTATCCGAGCCTTTAAACTCATGTTCCGTGCCCAGTAGTGATAGACCATCTGCCTCAGCATGGTTTTTTCTCTATTGGCCTTCTCTAGCAGTCTCTCAAGGTGGATGTTTATGCGCTTGAGCCAAGACTCATGATCATTGTTAATCTCTTGCTCCAAGGGAGTGAGCTCGATCCTCCTATTCTGGGCAGCTTCACGATTCTCACAGATACTTTGCAGCTCCATGATCTCATGCTAGTCCTCAAGCTATTTGTTCCTTTGCTCCAAATACCTGATAATCCATTTGCCATCTCCACATTGAGTGACAAGTCTTGGATCTCCATTTTCTACTCCTAGATGGTCCTCCTAAGTTTGGCACTCTCCTCATCATCATGAATGAGGATGAAATCGGCCTCTGGTTCACCTGATGGCCCTTCATCATGCATGGGCCTCTTGCCCTTATCCTGTACCTGTGTTGTTTTTGTCGTAAGCAAGGCCCCTTCCACTCTAGGTGGAGATAACACTCACTTTGCTGCTGCAAACAAATGCCTACTACCTCTCTGATAGGTGACGAATACTGGCATAGTAGTGGTCTCATGGCACTCATACTGATGAGAAGGACCACCTATCTCATGCTCAACCTCCGATAATACCTGTGAAGTGCTGAAGAGGTCATGGGAGATGAAGTCATCCCAAGTAATGCCCTGCAATCCCAACTGTTGATCCACCAAAATCCAGATAAGAGCAAAGTGATAAACACTATTAAGTTGCTGCTGAGGGGTCTTTTGCTGCATGAAGATGTTGATCCTCTCTATGTTCCTGCAAATGAAAAATGGGAGGTTCATCATTTGTACCCTGGTAAAGTGCATGAGCAGCCTAATGTGATAGGCATATAGATGAGAGAACCTCCCCTCACAGCTTAAGTATTTCATGATCAATTTCATGAGTGAAGCATATTCATCTTTCAAATATCTGAATGGAAAGACTCTTGTGAGCTTCCTCAAGAAACTGGCCTTAATGTAAGACTCATAATGTTGCCTATCCACCTTCTATTTCTTATGCCACTGTTCTCCAACATTTGGTATGCTGGTTTCTAATGAGATAGTTTCGGGTGTCAGTGTGAAGGTGATCCTGGCCAAGATAGAGTGACCTCCATGTAGGTGAAGCACAAAAAGACGGGCCAACTCATGATGAACTCTAACATTAGCCGCCCTTTGACAAAATTCAAAACATGATAGATGTTGGAAACATAACATAGCAAGAGGGCAGGCTTACAATTCTGTGAGGGTAGTTGGCTCATCCCTAACATGTTTGCCACTTTTGTGATGCCTCCGGGGAGCCTGTTCTTCGGAGGATGAATCAATTTGGGTCTCCATGTCATACTCTGACGAATGCTTAGCTGCCATGACTACTGTATGTGTACTGTGTTTGGACCGCCTTTTGATGATGGTAGTGAAACTAGGTGTTGTTGTGATATCTCCCACAAAGGGGAACAATGCAAAAAAGGCAGTGTTAGGAAGGGGAAGAATTATGATGGGAATAGGGGTTATGGGGGGAAATTTTGTTTCAGGGATATGTAAGAGGGTTTGGGTATTTTTATAAGGTAGGGTTTTGGGGTGTTATGTTGACAAATAATAGGAGGGGATAGGGAATAGGGTTTGGTAATATTTTAGGGTAGGGATAGTAGGGAAAAATGAGATAGGGGGGAAGGGAACAATGGGAAGAAGGGGAAAAATGAGAGGTGAAAGAGGAGCCTTGTCATCAATACCACAAGTTTGCAACCCTAGCAACAATGGCTTTGATGTTTTCTAGTGGTAGGTTTTATGAGTTTTTGTTGCAACTATAAATAGCCATGAACCACCATAACCTTCACAAAAATTTGATGAGCAAGCCAAGAGACAAACCCTACCTGGCAATTAGAAGGAATTCCAAAAAATTTGATGCAATTGGGACCAATTTTGGGCCTCTATGGGTGTGCGCCGCGCAACAAACCCAGTGCGCCACGCTCTTTATATGCGTCGCGCCCTTGTATTTTTACTACTACGGGGTCGCGCTCTGTGCGCCGTGCCCTCTATGTGCGCCACACCTCTTTGTGTGTGCGTCGCGCTCCTGAAAATGACGCCAACTTCACTCCAAATGCGTGCTTTTCTCTCTCAATTCTTTGCAATGTTTCTCTATGACCTTGATTTTCACAATGACTTTGCTCGCCTGTAGAAACTTCTATATAAAGACTTTGAAGTCATGGGTCAAATTTTTGCTTCTTAAAAAAACCCACTTTGCTAATGTTTCATTTTGGCTTTTTTTCACTGAGTTAATGCAACACTGAATTTCACTTTTCCCTTTGCATTTTTAGCTAGAATGATGAAATTTTCGACACTTTTTGTAGGGGTTGCATGACAGGGAATTTGGCCACGGAAACCATGACTGCAACTAAAGAAATCAACTGGAGACTTTTTTTAAAATTATCACAAATGACACACTGTTTGACTTTTCTTCAAAACAAAGTTTTGAAGAACAGTCGTAATCTGTCAACCTGACAATGAAACTATTTGAATCATAACTTTGTAAGGGCCTCCCTCTAGCCTGCATGGCTTTATTGGACATTTTTGAAGACCAAATTGACTAATCCCTAGACCTAATGATTGAAAATGACTTTTGTCCATTGAAGGACCAAACCTTGACTGTCATGGAATTTAGTGAACATTGATAAAAGACCTAAGCCAGCAGGTGCCAGACATGAGGGGAACTGACTAACAATACCTTTTCCGTCAGATTATGGCATGCCCCTAGCGGAATGCAACTGGAGTGAATGGAGCGAGACACGTAAAAATGAAATGCAGAGAGAGTTTTGATCTCTGACGGAGGACTGACAAGACCGACTCTAACATAGATAATGAGGGAGTTAGGGAGAGGGAGAGAGAGGGAGTTAGATAGATACAAATATGTAGGGGATAAAGAGATGGAAAAATATAGATAGGGAGAGATGTGAGGTGAGGGGTAAAGAGGACCAATAGAGGGGGCGTAGGCGAGAGATAGAGAAGGAAAGAGGGAAGGAGATAGAGACAAATATGGAAGAAGAGAGAGAGAGAGAGAGTGGGGCGATGAAAAGAGACATAGGGAAGGAGGCGGGGATGTAGGAGAGAGAGGAAAGAGGATACTATGAGAAAAACGAGGGAGGGAGATAAAGATAGATATGGTGGGAAAAGAGAGAGGGTGTGGAGGGGTGGTAGGAGAGATAGATATGGTTAGGGGATAGAGAGGGAAGAATGTAGAGATAGAGAGGAATAGATATATGTGTGTGTGTGTGTTTGTGTGTGGTGGTGGGGGGGGGGGGGTGTTGCAGGCGGATAGCGATAAATAGAAGGATAGTAGAGAGATAAAGACAAAGTTGGAGGGGGGAGATAGAAGGAGATTAGGGGGGTATAGTGGAGAGAGAGAGAGAGAAACATATAGATATGGAGGGGGAGAGATAGTGATGAGGGAGTGAGGGGGAAAGATAGAGAAGTATAGAGGGAGATAGACGATAGATATGGAGTAGACACAAGAGAGGGAGAGAGAGAGAGAGAGAGAGAGAAATATATAATTATAGAGGGAGAGAGAGATAGTGATGAAGTGAGGGGGAGATATAGAGAAGTATAGAGGGAGGGAGATAGAGACAAAGATTGAACGGAGACAAAAGGAGAGAGAGAGTGAGAGAGACAAAGAAGGAATAAGAGAGAGAGAGGGGTTGGAACAATCATGGGTTCCTTAATGAGAGAAGGGGAGTGAGATACATGGTGTTGGGAAGCGAAACCACACAACCAAAATCAGGGTTTCCCACGTAGTGCAACTCCTAAAGCTAGTAGCCCATAAAGGAGATCCCATGGAACTAGGGTACAAGACTAACCACCAAGTTCAGGCTAGGGAACAAGAGTACAATCCAAGCCCATTCTTTCCGCGAAATCCTCCCACTAATCCATGTCCAAATGTGCCCAAGAAAAGCAATAATAAACACCCAATTACATAATGAAAAGTTATATCTTCAGAGTTGGAAAGCCCACCTTCGAACATATGACCGTAACAGATGGGCGATGATGCGTAATGGTTGGCTCAGGTGGCAGATCAAGCTATCTAGTGGTTGCAAGGGGTTGTTCGTTAGCTGAAGACAAATCTAGGAGATATTTCTCCTGTAGGAGTGAGTCACCCAGTGGTGGTGAGTAATAGATTGTTTTTCCAAATTTAATACAACCTTCAATAAATTGCGAGAAAAAAGAAAATACTCTTTATAATATAATAAAAGTGATAACAAAATAAATGAATAATATAATATTATTAATGTAATAATTAACTAACCATTTAAACGTTTATTATGAATAATAAATATTCAATAATTAAACATGTTTTATTAAATTTTAAAATAGTTGAAATTGTTACTTTTAATCCCATAAATGTTAATTTTATCCATTTTGATAGTTAAATATAATATTTTTTATAAAAATTATAAAATAAATATAATATGTATTTTTTCACTTAATTTAAATGATTGAATTTGTTTATTTAAATAGTTTTAATGATTGAATGAAGAGTCTATGTCATCCCATAAAAAGTTAGATATTCACATCCAATTTTTTTTAAAATATGCGTTTGTATTTTTTATCAGATATATTAATAATTTATGACTATCTTACTATTTTAAACCTTACCATATAAAATCAATATATCTTTAACATTAACCCACTACTTTAACCCTCCCCAACTCCGGACAATGAAAGTACTAACCTAAAATAAAATAAAAAAATATTATATTTATAACTAACTAGTAAGTAAATAAAAAAATATTATGTATATAACTAACTATGGTACCTAAACTATAACCGCTATAACTATATAAAATATATAGATATATATATAACTAACTCTTGTACCTGAGGTATAACTTTGGTACCTAAGGTATAACCGCTGGACACAACTATAACTAACTAGTAAGTATATAAAATAATATCTAAAAATATAACTAACTCTGGTACCTAAGGAGGTATAACTTTGGTACCTAAGGTATAACTGCTGGACACAGCGATAACTAACTAGTAAGTATATAAAATAATATCTAAAAATATAACTAACTCTGGTACCTAAGGAGGTATAACCGCTGGACAGAGCTATAAAATTGACCACTAGTATGTATACAAAAATGTATATGTTTTCCTGGGTATGGTTCTGATTGGAATGGTGTCGGTATGTATACAAGAGTTAGGAGTGATATATATTAAAAGAAGCAGAGGAAGAGAACCCAGCAGAGAAAACCGAGGTATCTCAAGAAATGGAGAATCAAAAGGAAACCCCATCAGACAACAAGGCAGAAAAGTCAAGTATAGCTCCTAGTACGGGAGGCAACAAACGGCTCCATCACTCAGACACTTTAGATTCAAACAAAGAACTTGGCCCTCAGAATACAGAAACAAAGATAGTCATTGCATCGATCGAGCCTTCTCAAGGAGAATGGCGTAAGGTCGAAAAGAAAAAGGGGAGAAAAACTTGAAGCGTCAGCTCTCCTCATTGTCGGATTTCAGTTTTTTCTGCCCTTTCTCCTCCTTCCTCCTCTTCTTCTCTCTTTCTCTCATTTCTTTGTGCACGTTAGTTCGCTAACGGTGCGTGGGGTGCGAAAGCACTTGAGCCCTTGCGGCAGCTTACGACATGTTTCAATACATCTGCTTATGTAACTTTTCATTATTTTTTAATAAAAAGTTACTGCTTTTTTCTTTGGAAAAAATAAATAAATATAATATGTATTTTTTTCACTTAATTTAAATGATTGAATTTGTTTATTTAAATAGTTTTAATGATTGAAGAGTCTATGTCATCCCATAAAAAGTTAGATATTCACATCCAATTTTTTTTAAAATATGGGTTTGTATTTTTTATCAGATATATTAATAATTTATGACTATATTACTATTTTAAACCTTACCATATAAAATCAATATATCTTTATTAACCCACTACTTTAACCCTCCCCAACTCCCAACAATGAAAGTACTAACCTAAAATAAAATAAAAAAATATTATATATATAACTAACCTCTACATAAACAAAAAAATATTATATATATAACTAACTATGGTACCTAAGGTATAACCGCTATAACTAACTATTAAGTATATTATAAAAAAAAAAAAAACATTAAATATAACTAACTCTGGTACCTGAGGTATAACTTTGGTACCTAAGGTATAACCGCTGGACACAGCTATAACTAACTAACTAGTAAGTATATAAAATAATATCTAAAAATATAACTAACTCTGGTACCTAAGGAGGTATAACCGCTGGACACAGCTATAAAATTGACCACTAGTATGTATACAAAAATGTATATGTTTTCCTGGGTATGGTTCTGCTTGGAATGGTGTCGATTTTTTGTGTAATTTGTAGCATCAGAATAGAAGAAGAGTTAGGAGTGATATATATTAATAAATTAAAGAATTTTATAAACAGATAAAATTTGATATAACAACAATAATAATTAGTAAAATTTTTATAAACAAATTAACTTACTTTTTTTAACTTCCCTTTATGATAATTATTCTCATTGTTTACCTTAACAAACTAATTTATATATATATTTAGTAAATAAAATAATAAATGAATAATTTATTGGTTTAATTTTACCATTAAAATTTTATAAATTATTATTTATTTATTTCTATCCTAACAACCTATGACTATTATTATTGTTTTTGACTTAAATATATATTATTCAAATAAATCATTTTTATTATTTTTTATTTTTAATAAACCATTAGAATTATTTTTTATTAAACAACTCATTGTTATTATTCAAATTTAAATAAATAAATTACTTTTGATGTTAATTGTACCTAATTTTAGGTATTCCCAGAAATAAAATAATATATTATTAATCTTAATATTATAAAAATAATAATAATATTAAATTTATTTTTGACCTTGGTCCTAGACTCCAAATTAACCGTTATTTGGCGGTCTGCTCAGTCTATTTAAAATGCTAGGCCGGATGTGTTTCTTCAACTTGTCGTGAAGAACCACACTAGTGGGTTCGAAACTCAGTCTATTTAAAATGCTAGGCCGAATGTGTTTCTTCAACTTGTCCTGAAAAATAACACTAGTTAGTTCTAAACTCGAGAAAAGTTTTGGTCTGATTTTCGCGGAATCTCTTCTTATAACAGTGATATATATATTGACAGATCGTTTTTCTTCTAATTTGGGTTCTTATTTGGGTTCTAATTTTTGTTCGATTTGGGCGAGAAAATGAGTACGTGGAACTATGTTGCTACTGCTCACAAGCCCACCACTGTGAGCCATTCCTGTGCCGGCAACTTTACTGGTCCTCGCGACATGAACCTCATCATAGCAAAATCTACACAACTTCAGATTCATTCTCTTCGCGACCACAAGAGTTTACAACAAATTCTAGACGTCCCAATCTATGGGCGAATTGCTTCGCTGAAGCTTTTCAGACCTAATGGGCAGCAACAGGATTATCTTTTCATTTCAACAGATAAATATAAGTTCTGTGTTCTTCAGTGGGATGCTGAATCTGGTCAGTTTATCACGAGAGCGACAGGAGATGTGACGGATCCAATTCGGCGTCCTGCAGAGAATGGGAAGATAATTGGTATCATTGATCCACATTGTAGAGCCATAGGATTCCACGCCTATGAGGGCCTGTTCAAAGTTATACCATTGGATGACAATGGACAACCCAGGGACTCTTTTGATATCCAGCTTGAGAATATTATAGTTTTGGATATCGAGTTCTTGTATGGTTATTTGAAACCCACAATTGCCGTGCTGTACAAACAACCACGAATGCATTTTCCGAATGATATAGATGAACTCCATGTGAAGACATACGAGATTGATCTGAATGGCAAGAGATTTAATGAGGGGC
Source organism: Pinus taeda (assembly GCA_000404065.3). Lineage (NCBI taxonomy): Eukaryota > Viridiplantae > Streptophyta > Pinopsida > Pinales > Pinaceae > Pinus > Pinus taeda. Next base: position 58,769 of record APFE030064141.1, read on the forward strand.
CTTGGTCGCAGGCAAAGGTAGATTATGATGATGGTATTTTAATACCAGTTGACTTTCCTTTAAGAGGGGTTATCATTATTGGTAAGCGGAAAATAGTTTATTGCAGTGCATCTGATTCCACGGCAATTTCCAAATCCATGACCATTACTAAAGCATATGGAAGAGTTGACGGTTGTAGATACCTGTTGGGGGACGACACAGGCAAGCTCTATTTACTTTCCATAATTCCTAGAACTGATTATATGGTTATTGGTATTAATTTAAGTCTTCTGGGCGAGACATGTGCTGCTGCTTCAACAATCTCTTACCTAGGAGGTGATGGGATTGTGGGCGAGACATGTGCTGCTGCTTCAACAATCTCTGACCTAGGCTCTTACCTAGAAGGTGATGGGATTGTGTACGTTGGGTCTAGCTATGGAGATTCACAGCTTATAAAGCTGCATCTTCAACCTAATGCTACAGGTTCAAATGTGAATGTTTTAGAAACATTTGTAAACATTGGTCCCATCCTGGACTTTTGTGTTGTTGATATTGATAAGAGACCAGGTACAGGGGCACAAGTTGTAACTTGTTCAGGAATATACAACCATGGTTCCCTTCGCAGAATCAGATATGGCGCTGGATTCAACGAGAGGGCATCTGTAGACTTTGCAGGCATCAAGGGAATATGGTCATTACATTCTTCAATACTTGACATCTGTGATCGTTTTTTGGTCGTCAGCTTCGTTGGTGAGACACGCATACTTTCGATGAACTCGGAGAATGAGCTACAAGAGACAGAAATACAAGGATTTGCCACAGAGGTTCGCACATTATTTTGTCACAATGCTGTACATGACCAGCTTGTTCAGATAACATCCAGTTTTGTGAGGTTAGTAAGTGCGTCTTCTAAAATGTTATTGTTTCAATGGCCAAAGTCTCATGGAGAATGTTCCATAATTCTAGGAACAGCTAATGCTTCTCAGGTTTTAATAAACACTGAAGGGGGTCATCTAGTGTACTTGGAAATTGGAAAGGAATCACTGGTAGTGAGGAAAGATTTGGAAATTGAGTTTGATGTATCATGCCTTGACCTAAATCCTTCTGGTGATAACCCCGATCAGAGTGAATTTGCAGTTGTTGGATTGTGGAAAGACTATAGTATTAGGATTTACTCTCTTCCCAATTTAGACACGTTTAAAACGTTCCACTTTGCAGAAAACGTTCCACCTCGGTCTGTTCTTCTTTGTAGATTTGAAGGGACTCCATACTTGCTATGTGGTCTTGCCGATGGGAATTTATATGAGTTTAAAATTGATATGAGCAATGGAGAGAAAGAGCTTTCTGTTATGAACAAAATCCCCTTTGGTACAAAAGCAATTAGCCTTACCATGTTTCGCTTTAAGAACAAGACACATGTTTTTGTATCATCGGAGTTGCCTGCATTAATTTACAGTGACAACTCTAAATTGACATATATGAATGTCCATTTCACAGTTGTTAATCACATGTGTTCTTTCAATACAATTGCTTTTCCTGACACTGTTGTGATTGCAAATGAAGACAGCCTTATTATTGGGTCAATAGATGACATTCAGAAACCGCATGTCTCCTCTGTACCTCTTGGGGAACTGTGCACTCGTATTTGTTATCAGGAGCAGTCTCACACATTTGCTGTTTGCACTGAGAAAAAGAGCGGACAATTTCGCGTGTCTCAGAAAAAGAGAAAAAGAAGCAACACTTATGATTATGATCAAAGAGATTTCGTGCGTCTCTTCGATGATAAAAGACTTGAAAATGTTTCATCATATTCACTTGATGGTAATGAAGAAGCATATTGCATTCTGAGTTGTTCATTCACAAATGACAGCAATTTCTATTATTGTGTGGGGACAATGTATATGAATGACGACGATACCGAACCAATGAAAGGTCGAATTTTGATATTTTTAGTTGAAAATAAGCAACTCCGACTGGTTAGTGAAAATGAGACGAAGGGTGGGGTATTCGATCTCAATTCGTTAGATGGAAAATTGGTCGCAGGAATCAACCAAAATATCGAGTTGTACAAATGGAATGATGGTTCGGGAGAGCTTAAATGTGAATGTGTACATCATGGTCATATTGTTGCTTTAAAAATTCAGACTCGTGGGAGTTCTATCGTCGTTGGGGATTTACGGCAATCTATGTATGTGTTGGAATACAAAACATCTGGTGACAGAAGTGCATTGACAGAAAGGGCTCGTGAAGAAAGTGAAAGATGGATGACTGCAGTTGAATTTTTGGATGATGATATATACTTGGGAGCAGAAACCAATTTCAACCTCTTTACAGCCAGGAAAGGTTGCAATAGTACTGAAAGTGTAGGAAAATTGGAAATTGAAGGTGAATACCATGTTGGAGAGTTTGTGAACAGGTTTAGGCATGGATCTCTTGCTCTGCCTCATGTATCTCGCTCCGAACAATGCGGCGACGTTCCTACGGTTATATTTGGGACACGTAGCGGTATGCTTGGTGTTATTGCATCCCTTGCCGAGCCACAATATCATACTCTTGAGAAGTTGCAAATGCACCTTGTGAAGATAATCCAAGGAGTGGGTGGGTTAAGCCATGAGCATTGGCGTTCATTCAGCAATGGAATGGAGACTCGAAAAGCTAAAAAGTTTTTGGATGGCGATTTCATTGAGTCATTTTTGGACCTCAACAGAGATCAGAAGGAAGAAATTGCAACTGCAGTGAATGTTTCTGAAGAGGAGCTATCTAGTCTGGTGGCACGCCTTAAGGGATTACATTGCGTTTGATCAATCAATCTGTTATAGTTAGAAAAATGTTTTAGATAATGAACTAAAAAGGGTGTTATTGATTTATGATAGTTGATTTGATGACTTGAATCTATTAACAAAGTCACATGTCCTGCCATGTTGACTTCGTTGGCTTTTTAGATACCGCATTAAAAGGCTGGTATTGACATATGATAATTGATTAAGTTGCCTGAGTCACCATTTCACTGTTACATTTAATTATAAACAAGCTTACATGTCTTGGTATGTTGACTCCATATATAATGTTTATTTCGTTAACTTCATATATATATATTGAAGTAAAATGTTAATATTGATTTATGACAAGTGATTGTTCTTCTATGTTGAATTTGTTGGCTTCCTAGGTACTGCATTAAAATGTTGGTATTCACATATGATAATTGTGTGTGTCCTGAGTCACCATTTCACTATTACATTTAATTATAAAAAAGCTTACATGTATTCCTATGCTGACTTCACATATATAATGTTGGTTTTCACATATATAATGTTGGTTTGGTTGAATTCATATATGATGAAGTAAAATATTAATATTGATTTATGATAATTGATTTGGGTGATTTTGAGGTGAACTAAAAGACTAATTACAACTCTTACTAAAAGACTAAGTGTTTACTATTACATTTAATTATAAACTTACATTTCTTTCTATGTTGACTTCACATATATAATGTTGATTTGGTTGAATTCATATATAATGAAGTAAAATATTCATGTGTGTCTAATCACACATGGATATTTTACTTCATTATATATGAATTCAACCAAATCAACATTATATAAGTTCGATGTTCTTCAGTGGGATGCTGAATCTAGTTGGTTTATCACGAGAGCGATAGGAGATGTGACAGATCCAATTCGACGTCCTACAGATAATGGGAAGATAATTGGTATCATTGATCCACACTGTAGGGCCATAGGATTCCATGCCTATGACGGCCTATTCAAAGTTATACCATTAGATGACAATGGACAACCCACAGACTCTTTCGATGTCCCATTTGAGAATATTATAGTTTTGGATATCGAGTTCTTATGTGGTTATTTGAAACGCATAATTGTCGTGCTATACCAACAACGAGGAATGTCTTTTCCTAATGATATAGATGAACTCCATGTGAAGACATACGAGATTGATCTGAATGGAAAGAGATTTAATAAGGGGCCTTGGTCGCAGGTAAAGTTAGATTATGGTGTTGGTATTTTAATGCCAGTTGACATTCCTTTAAGAGGGGTTATCATTATTGGTCAGCGCAAAATAGTTTATTGCAGTGCATCTGATTCCACCGCAATTTCCAAATCTATGACTATTACTAAAGCTTATGGCATAGTTTACGGTTGTAGATACTTGTTAGGTGATGACACAAGGAAGCTCTATTTACTTTCCATAATTTATAAAAATGATAATATGGTTACTGGTCTTGATTTACATCTTTTGGGCGAGACATGTGTTTCTCGTTCAAAAATCTCTTACCTAGGATCTTACCTAGCAGGTGATGGGATTGTGTACATTGGGTTTAGCTATGGAGATTCACAGCTTATAAAGCTACATCTACAAGTTCAAATGTGAATGTTTTGGAAACATTTTTAAGCATTGGTCCCATCTTGGAAACTTTATCTTCGTTACCTTCAACTTCATAACCTAGAGCCTGCTACACATTAATTTCTTCTTCTAGAATTCCATTCAAGAAGGATAACACATTCATCTAATATTCTTTCCACTTTTTTTGAGTTGTTGTGACTAGAACTGCTTTTACAGTATCCAATCTGACTACCAAAGCAAACATTTCTCCAAAGTCTATTCCTAATTGCTGCTAGAATCCTTTGTCTACAAGTCTAGCTTTAAATCTGTCAATTTCACCTTTCGCTTCCAACTTTGTCTTGTACACCCACTTCACACCAATGAGATTTTTTTCCTTTGGTAAATCAACCAAATCCCATGTATCATTATTTTCAATGGCTTCAATTTCTTCATCCATGGCTTGCACTCAATTTTCATCTTTGATTTCTTCTTCAAACGAAGAAGGTTGCAATGACAACAATGCAAAATTTGAACTAACATCAAAATCATCATAAATATCTCTCATAATTCTCATCCTTTTCTTACCATTGCTTGATTCGTCACCTGATTGATTCTTAGGAGAATCTCATTATGTTGACTCGCTTGAAGATCCATGCTGCTCATAAAATATTGGAGTCCTTGTTGGTGTGTCTCTCTTTGGTGTCTTCACCTGTGATTTTTGCTACTCCTTTTCTGCTACATCATCTGCTTCCATCAGTGGTACTTGTAACCAGTAAATATGCATTTGTCACTGTTATCATCCAATTTGAATCTTCAATCCTTAGGCTCATCTACATAAGCTACACATCCAAATACTCTAAGATGAAATACGCTGCAAAAAATACTTGACCATGCTTGTTCTGGTACTCTGTTCATCACACTCTTTGTAGGAGATCTGTTGATCACATAAATAGCACATACAATTGCTTCTTCCCAATACTCATTAGAAAAGTTTCTACCTTTCAACATGCTTCTTACCATGTTCATAATTGTCATATTCTTTCTCTTTTTTACACCATTCTTCTGTGTTGTGTACCTGGTTGTAAATTGTCTTATGATTCCATGTTGTTTGTAGTAAACATGGAATTCCTTTGAGTCATATTCTCCACCATGATCCGACCTCAATACCTTGATCTATCAATCAATTTGGATCTTTGCTAAGGCATTGAATTCCTTGAACTTTGTAAAAGTTTCAGAATTCTTCTTCAAGAAGTAAACCGAAGTCTTTCTACTATAATCATCAATGAAAGTGAGGAAGTAACAACTTCCACCAATTTACTATGTCCTCATAGGTCCACACAAGTCTATATGCACTAGCTCAAGAGGTTCCTTTTCTCTGTATGAAACACCCTTTGGAAAAATTTCATGGTGTTGCTTTCCCAAGATGCAAGACTCACAAGTACTAGAAGGTTCTTTTATGGGAGGCAATCCTTTGACCATCTTTTTCTGCTGCAACAATCCTAAACCAGAAAAGTGCAAGTGTCCAAACCGAAAGTGCCATAACCAATAATAATCAGAACATGCAACTGTAAAAGAACTGACCTGATTACTATAATTCATAATTAGAGGAAAGAGTATATTCCTTGTCATTTTCACCTTTGTTATCAGCTTCTTACTTGGAGGCTTGACATATATAACACATTCTTGGCCTTGAAAGATAAGCATATATCATTTATGTGTTAATTGACTAACACTTATCAAATTATGTTTGAGACTATAATATACCTCTAAGATTGTCTTCAACTCCCCCTGCTTGGTCAGAATGTTAACCACTCCTTTGCCATCTACTTCCATAGTCTTTTCAGTCCCCCAACTTTACCTTTGTTTTCACAGATTGATCAAAATTTACAACCAAATTCTTATTGCCTTTCATGTGGTTACTGCAACCACTGTCTAATAGCCACACATTATCAGAGGTTCATGCATGGTATGGAAAGCTAGGAACATGGATTTAGTGCTCTCTGTAGTGACATTAGCTCTCTGGTTCCTTTCATTAGCTATCTTCTTCCAGCAATCATTGGCATAGTGACCAAATTTATTGCAATAATAACATCTCATATTTGATTTGTAAACTCTTTGATTATTGTTGAAGCTTTTGTAGTTGTTTCCACTTTCATGTTCATGCTCTTCTCAGTCATCTCTCTAACCACCATATCTTTTGCCTCATCATCTGCCTCTTGATCTTTTTTTCCTTGACCTCTATTTGTTGAAATAGAAACCTGTGTTTTAAAGGCGGACTCTAAAGTGGAATCCTTATTTTTGTCTATCGCTGCCTCATGGGATAGAAGTGATCCCATTAGCTCATCAACTATCAATGATGCCAAATCCTTGGCTTCTTCTATGGTTTCTACCACAACATCAAATTTGGTAGACAAAGATCTGAGGACCTTATCAAGCACTGTTTGATCTTTAACTTCTTCACCATAAATCTTTAATTGATTTATGACAAATATGACCTAATTCATGAAAGAATCGATGTTTTTTGTCTCCTTCATATGTGGACTTTCAAAATCTCTCCTAGTAATACGTAACTTAACTATATTCAGTTTGGACATACCTTTATAGTTTGTCACCAAAGTATCCCATGCTTCCTTTGCTGAAAACATGAACATAATATTCTAGAACACTGCTTGGTCCACACTCTGCTCAATAAGATGCAATGCTTATGCATTTTTCTTTTTGTGACTCTTTGTAAAAAAAAAACATAAAATTTTGGATCTTCTTATTAGAAAGGAGAAATTTTTACAAGGTTTTTTATTGGCAAGAGAATTTAGGGCTTTGTAAAGTTCGTCCATCTACAAAATTATTTGGTTTTTTGTCAAGAATGACAATTTTTTGGGTGAAGATTGTGCCTTATAAGGGTGCATATTGAAAATCATATTTTATTTCAAGGGCAATATAGAAGATAGCCTCATGCAATCAATAAAAAAACTATAATTACTCCTGCATGAGGAGTTGGATAAAATAATAGAGTCGGTTAACTGAGTGTTGAGTGTTGAGCATTGAGTCAAGTTGAGTGATGGATAAAGAGTTAAGTGCAATCCATATTTAGAGTGTTAGTTAACTGAGCTAAGTGTGTGTGCATGTCAAGATATTTTAGGCGAGTTTCTAGTTGGAAAATATTAAATACCCTTCACTGGATTCATTGTAAGAATGAATTTTTGTGTGATCAATAGATGACATTCAGAAATCTCAGGTATCCTCTGTACCTCTTGCGGAACTAGGCTATCGTATTTGTTATCGGAAGCAGTCTCATATACTCACCGTTTACACTGAGAAAAATAGCGAACAATTTTGTGCATCGCAGAAAAAGAGAAAAAGAAACAACACTTATGATTATGATAGAAAACTTGAAAATGTTTCATCATATTCACTTGATGGTAATGAAGAAGCATGTTTCATTTTGAGTTGTTCATTCACAAATGACAACAATTTCTATTATTGTGTGGGCACAATGAATATGTATGACAATGACAGCGAACCAATGAAAGGTCGAATTTCGATATTTTTAGTTGAAAATAAGCAACTACGACTTGTTAGTGAAAATGAGACCAAGGGTGTTGTATTCAATCTCAATTCATTAGATGGAAATTTGGTTATAGGAATCAACCAAAAATTTGATTTGTATAAAATATCCCATGATGATGGTTTGGGAGAGCTTAAATGTGAATGTGTACATTATGGTCATATTGTTTCTTTCAGAGTTTAGACTAATGGGAGTTTTATCGTCGTTTGATATTTACAACAATCTATATATGTGGTGGAATACAAAACATTTGGTGATAGAAGTGCATTGACAAAGAGGGCTTCTGACGAAAGTGAAAAATGGATGACGACAATTGAATTTTTGGATTGTGATATATACTTTGGAGAATAAACCAATTTCAACGTCTTTATAGCCACGAAAGATTGCAATAGTACAGAAAATGTAGGAAAATTGGAAGTTGAAGGTGAATACCATGTTGAAGAGTTTGTGAACAAGTTTAGGCATGGATCTCTTGCTCTACCTCATATGTCTCACTTCGAGGAATGTTTCGACATTCCTACAATCATATTTGGGACAAGTGGCGATATGATTGGTGTTATTGCATTCCTTCCCCAGCCACAATATCATACTCTAAAGAAGTTGCAAAGAAACGTTGTGAAGGTAATAAAAGGAGTAGGTGGGTTAGGCCATGAACATTGGCATTCATTCAGCAATGGATTGGAGACTCGAGAAGCCAATTTTTTTTTTGGATGGCGACTTCGTTGAGTCATTTATGGACCTCAACAGAGGTCAGAAGGAAGAAATTGCAACTGCAATGAATGTTTATGAAGAGGAGATATCTGGTCTTGTGGCACGCCTTAAGGGATTACATTGATTTTTATGAATCTTCATTTTCATTCAGTATCAATATGTTATAGTTAGAAAAAAAATTTAGGTAATGAACTCAAAACAGTGTTATTGGTTAATGGTAGTTGATTGGATGACCTGAATCTATTAACAATCTCACATGTCCTACTATGTTGACTTGGTTGACTTCCTAGATACTACACTAAATGTCTTGTATTGACATATGATAATTGATTGGGTGGCCCGAGTCACCATTTCACTGTTATATTAAATTATAAACAAGATTACATGTCTTGCTATGTTGACTTCATATAAAACATTGACTTGGTTGATTTCATATATAATGAAGTAAAATGTTACTATTGATTTATGGTAATTGATTGTTTTGCTATGTTGACTTCGTTAGCTTCCTAGATACTGCACTAAAAGGTTGTTATTGACATATGATAATTGATTGGGTGGCCTGAGTCACCATTTCACTATTACATTTAATTATAAAGAAGCTTATATGTCTATGTTGACTTCATATATATAATGTTGACTTGGTTGACTTTATATATAATGAAGTAAAATGTTAATATTGACTTATGGTAATTGATTTCCTTGCTATGTTGACTTGGTTGGCTTCCTAGATACTACATTAAAAGGATGGTATTGACATATGATAATTGATTGGGTGGCCTGAGTCACCATTTCACTGTTACATTTAATTATAAACAAGCTTACATGTCCTGCTATTTTGACTTCATATATAATAATGACTTGGTTGACTTCATTTATAATGAAGTAAAATGTTAATATTCACTGTTGGGTATGGGATCCTCCCAAGGCAAGTTCTGGGGCTTAAAGCCCAAGTTTTGACTAAGTCTATTGTAAAAACTCCATGATTTATGGGTGCGGAGCACGAAGATGGTGTTGGGCACCAAATCGGGCCACCTTTCTGTCCATTTCTATTACCCTTTTTGATCTTTTTGTACTCATTTACCTATGTTGTTATGCTAAGCTTACAAGGTAAATACCCCTGACTTGTCCAATTGGAATATTTTAATTAATTAAGTGAAATCATGGAGTCTTATCTAAACGTGGTACTAAAACATATGTTTGATTGCAGCTTGGAGAATAGGAATCCTCGCTTCAGCATCTCGCAATAGCTAGCCATAAGGAGGCCGCGTAGCTAGAGTCACGATTCCCTTGAACTATTCTTCGACCTTTTTGCTATCTCATACATCTAGTGCTGGTTCCATTCCAACTTATGTACATTTTGAATATGTGGTTACCATGTTTCAAGGAGATTTGTTAATCTCCCTCGTTGTGTATAAAATGCAGATTGTTCCTGTGAACGGGGGTTCTCCCATCACTATTGTAATTACATATGATAGATTAATATTATACCATCTATTTTTCTATTCCAACATTCTCCGCGACTAACGTAGCCCTGATTAGAGAGTTGGGTCTGCTCTTCTAATCAGGTGTTGCATCTTTGTGTGTGTACCATTATTAGTTTATGCTTGTTGTTATAGTTCTTTATTGTTTATGATTATTTCTGAAGTTCTATAGTTAGTTTAATCTTACAGCCGTGTTTTGAATCTTAAACCACGAACCCTTGGTTGGAACAGATTACGTGTTTTCCCTCTATATACCTTGCGCGTTGCCTTGAAAGGATATGCACCCGGATTGATAAATTAATGTTGGAACATGGTGAATAAATCATTCATACCTGGACACCAACATTTTGGTGCCATTGCCGGGGAGTCTAACAAGGTGCAAACAAAGATCCAGATCAACTAAAGGGTCAATCTCTCGTCCTGGGGAGAGAATGAGTTTTCTCACTCCACTTCTTCTTGTTTATTTTTGCTTTTCTATTTGATTTTGGGCCATTCTCTTGCCTTGGGGAGGGAGGAGTCTTTTGATGTCCTGTTCCAGGCCTGAGTAAGAGTTATTACTTTTTAACGCTTGTGCGTTTCCATTTTGGGAAAACCCCTAGATTTTACCCTAGGGAGAGAGGAGTTTTTTGACACCTTGCTTTAGATCTGGAAGTATTAGGGTTTCCCATGGCGTGTGTCTATTTCTGGTTCTTCTCTCGGGGAGGGAGGAGTCCTTTGATGCCCTGCTCTGGGCTTGAAACCCTAGATTTTTGTTTTGTTAGATGCCTTTATTTTTGTGAGTTCTTTCATCTTGAGGAAGGAATGGTCTTTTGACACCCCACTCTAAGATTGAAGCATTGTAGGTTCATACCAAGGCCCTCCATCATACCAACTTTTGTATGAACAAAGAATCAAATAAGAGGGGTAGAGGGAGAGCCCCAAAGAAGGGAGGACCAGATCTTGGAAGAAAAAACTATATCCAACAGATCATAACAAAAGTTGAATCAAAAGCATCCTCTCCCGCAGCTATGAGACCAAGGGCAAGGAGAGTGAAATCCAAGGGAAAGTCAGTGGAGCAACCAGTGTTGGCTACAACATTCTCTGGTGATTCAAGACAATAGGTTCCTTTCGTAGTGGAAGAAATATCTAGCAGTAGACCTGATTTGGAGAATCTTGCGCTAGTGATAGCAGAGGAAGAAATTGCAAGTAGAACATCAACAGGGTTAGACTGCTCCAATAAAGGGAATGAATTTTTAGTTGAGGGTTCAAGCCATCAGGGCACAGGGGAAGGAAACAAGGAGATACTTGCATCGCCAAGAGACTGGGGAAGTGCTACTAAAGCTACTCGATTTCCAGTAGTAAAGAAACCTTAGCCACCCTCCACAGAACCTGTCGAAATCCTAGTTAGTATTGGAAGATATTTATGGCTCCCACAACCTCCACCATCGATTTTCCGATCAGGAATCTGGGAGCTGGCACGCCTACAAAGCCTATTCCATTGGTAGCCTTACCAAACTTTCATGGGCTTGTTTCAGAAGACCCTCACACATTTCTATTTGAGTTTGACATAGTGTGTCGAGGGTATGACTACACAACAGATGCCCATAAGTTAAAGATTTTCCAGTCTACACTAAAAGGAATGGCTCTGTGATGGTTCATGGGCCTTGGAGGAAATCCATTTCCACATGGGATGATATGCAAACAACTTTTCTAGAGAAATACCAGGATTACTGTAAATCTCGGAACATCAAGGAGGAACCCTTCAAGTTCACACAGAAAGAGGATGAAAGCTTGGAAGATTGTGTGGAAAGGTTCAAGTACACCTTATAGAGGTCCGATCATTCTACCCTAGATAGGGAAATTTTAAATATTATCCTCCTTCGATCCTTTCGAGAGGACTCGATAGAACTATTGAACATTGTGGGAAAGGGAGACATCTCCAAGGAGACATTCGAAGATATTTGCAAATTATGTATTCAGTGCTCGAGGGGGCTTGCAAGGAATAATCTTGGGATCCGATCAACAAAGGGATCTGGCGTGGCTGTTACAAAAGTAGAAATTAGAAACCTACTAGACAATTTGAGGATAGATATCCTCAACACCCTATCAGCACAAATGGACACTCTGCAAGTAAACCAGAAGAAATTGGAACTAGACAAGACCATGGAAGTATTTTGTCCGAAGTGCAGGAAGAAGCACATGGAAAGGGAATGTCCACTAAATTCCATAGAGGAATGTGAGATCTATGAGCTCAATCATGTGACAAGCTCATGTCCTTCCTTACTAGGCCTAAAGGCAGTATTTCAAGGAACGGGGGAGGACACAGAGCGACTGTACCTCATGGGATCCAGGAAGCCATGGCAACCTCGACCATCGATGGGAAATCAAGGTATGTACTTGGATCCATCTCAGTATTTCAATAATTGTAACATAAATCCTTAGACCATGCCTTATCCTCCCATGTGGCCGCAATACCAATACCCACCTTGGCAGTAGTGGAAGCCTCAAGATAGTACGAGATCTCCATGGGCTCCAACTTGGTGAGGATCCTCTCTTGGTCAGTTTCCTCAGTAGTTTCCTCACCGGATGCCACAGTAGATGCCTCAGCAGCAACTCCAACTGCCCTCCAATATGCCTCCTGGTAATCAGCCTGCCCGTCCTCAGCTTCCAATGCAACCTAACCCTAACCCTAACAATAAGGGAGCTCATCAAGCTGATGTTCTTAACCTGCCTTCATATAGTATCTCCACTACAGAGTTGTATGAAATGAATCTGCGATCAAGGCAGACAGTTAACATCCAACCTCCTCCAGTTATCATTGAACAACATGATAGTGAAGGTAAGGAGGCAGAACCAATAAGTAAAGGGCCAAAACAAAGTGATAGAAACCAGGTACCTCCCGTTAACCATCATCAATCTGAACTACCTTACCCAAAGAGACTAATCATGAGTAAACCAAGCCCTCAAGCTAAATTTGATTTATTAGGAGAATTGCAGAACTTATTTGTTAAAATTCCCTTGTTACAAGCTATGAAGGATGTGCCAATCTATGAAAAGAATCTTAGGGAATATTGTTCAAAGAAACCTACCAAGAAAATTAAAGATCCCCTCAATATACATGTTATGGGAAAATTATCGGACTTTATGATGGGAAAATCAATGCCGGTGAAATATGGAGATCCGGGGAACCCGATTTTTATAGTATAGATTAATGGGGTAGAGATTCCAAAGGTGCTGGTAGGCCTGGGTGCTACCATCAATTTCATTACCACTAAAACTATGCATGCATTATGTCTTTGAAATTTGAAGCATACACCTACAGTATTGGAATTAGAAGATCGATCTATAGTCAAACCTATAGGGAAATTGGAAGATGTCACAATTTTAGTGGACTCATGGCATTACCCCATAGATTTCCTGGTATTACATACACAATCTTTGGTGGGCGGTCATCCCTTTACCTTGGGTAGACCATGGCTGGCCACTGTAGATGCTCACATTGGATGCCGCTCAGGAAATATGGTCATTTATAATAGCCATAAAACTAAGAATTTAGTGTTATATCCACCTGTAGAACCAGATTCACCCATAAAACTAGTAGATGGAAAGAAAGTTGTATCTACAGTAGAGGCTAAAACAGAAGATGAAGAAGTGAGACCAGTCCTCATTATTGGACAGGCCCTTCAGTTGAAAATGGAATCGGAAGATGACGTAATCACTTCCTTCATGGATGATCCTTGTTCTGTTTCAGAACCAAATTAGCTGATCATAGAATCTATCCTAAGCTACGAGACTTGGGAAATGCTAGAAACAACAGAAGGATTAGAGGAACCACCTGTTGATACACCCCATGAAAGTGTTCAAGTAGAATTAGAACCCGGGAAAATTTTGAATATTAATCTAAACCTGTCAGAATGCCAGAAGAAGCAGCTTATAGATGTTCTGCGGAAACATAAAGAGCCTTCACCTGGGATTATGTAGATATGAAGGGGATCCCTGCCAACTTATGCACCCATCACATATATATCAAGGAAGATTGTCATCCTATAAGATAACCTCAGAGGAGAATGAACCCTGCACTGAAAAATGTTGTGAAAGAAGAGCTTCAAAAATTACTGGATGTAGGTATTATCTATCCTATCTTAGATATCCAATGGGTCTCACCGTTAGTAATGATCCCCAAGAAGAATGGAAAATGGAGGATCTGCGTAGATTATCAAGAGTTAAATAAGGCGATGCAAAAAGACCATTTTCCCTTGCCATTTATTGATCAAGTTTTAGACACAATGGCTGGTAAGAATTTTTTCTCTTTTCTGGATGGTTTAGTTGATATAACTATATCCAAATTTCTCTTGAGGACCAGGACAAGACCACTTTCACATGCCCCTGGGGAATATTTGCATACCGGGTCCTTCCTTTTAGCCTGTGTAATGCTCCTGCAACATTCTAGAGGGAAATTCTAGGAATATTCTTTGACTTGATAGATGACAGTGTTGAAATCTATATGGATGACTTCACTCCATATGGGGACTCGTTCTTGGAGGGGTTGAAAAATCTGGAAAAAGTTCTCACAAGGTGTATACAAGTGCGTCTCTCTGAGTATAGTAAAATGCGACATAATAATGGAAGAGGGAATCGTTCTAGGACATTTTCTCTCAGCTGAAGGGATCAAGATGGACCCAGCAAAGATAAAGGTAATTCTGCACTTCCCAACACCTAAGACGCCCACATAGGTACACAATTTCATTGGTTGTGCTGGTTATTATAGGTGTTTCATAGAAAATTTTGCAAAAGTAGCACACCCACTATTTCAATTACTAATGAAAGATTCAAAATTTGTGTGGTCAAATGACTGTGATGCAGCCTTTATAAAATTAAAGAATTAGTTTGTAGTGCTCTGATCCTTAGAGGACCAGACTACACATTACCTTTCCACATTCATATGGATGCCTCTCGAACATCAATTGGTGCAGTACTAGGACAGAAAGAGGATAAGGTACCTTACGCAGTCTACTATGTTAGTAAAAATTTGGCCCATGTTGAATTAAACTACATGGTGACTGAGAAAGAGTTACTTGCTGTCGTTTATTCCATTAACAAATTCTGACACTACATTACCGGGTATCCTACTTTTGTGCATATTGATCATGTAGCCATCAGGTATTTAATGAGAAAACCTGTTACCCTAGTCGTATTACAAGATGGTTGGTTCCACTATAGGAATTTGATATTACTATAGTAGATAAACCAAGGAAGGACAATGTGGTTGTAGATTTTTTATCTAGGAAAGAACATGATGGTAAGGATACACCAATTGAAGATGATTTTCTGGATGAGCATCTTTTTGCAGTTTCTTCTAACACTCCATAGAATGCAGATATGGCTAATTATCTTGCTACAAGTAAAGTGCCTCGTTATATGTTCTATAAGGAGCAAGGGAAGATCATTCACCAGAGTACCTGATATTCATGGATGGCAGGATATCTCTTCCATACATGGGTTTACCCGTAGATTCGACATTGTGTGGTAGAAGATGATATTTTTGAGATATTAAAAGCTGCACACGATGGACCCTGTGGAGGACATTTTGCAGATAAAAGAACAAGTCATAAGGTGCTGCAAATGGAATATTACTGGCCCTCCATCTCTCGTGATGCTAGGGATTATGTTCGAAGGTGTGATAGCTGTCAACAGATGGGACAACCTGGGAAAGCAGATGAAATGCCTCTTCAGCCCCATATAGTCCTTGAACCATTTGAGAAATGGGCCATTGATTTTGTTGGGCCCTTCAACCCACCTTCTCATCAGAAAGCTTACATCCTAATCTGTAATAACTATGTAACTAAATGGGTGGAAGCTAGAGTAGTCATGAGAGCAACAAAGCAAGTAGTGGTAGATTTTCTTTTTGAAGAAATCTTTGCCTGGTACGAGACTCCAGGGGAAATTGTATCAGAAGGTGGATCACAATTCACATCTCATATGATAGAAAAGTTGATGCAGAAATATGCGTCAAACATAGAGTGAAAACCCCCTATCATCCCCAAGTGAATGGACAAGTAGAAAGCACAAACAAGGTATTGGAAAATATCTTGACAAAGACAGTAGCAAGCCATCGCCAGGACTGGGCACAGAAACTTCCAGAAGCTTTATGGGTATACAAAACAACATGGCAGAATACAACAGGGTTTCTCCATTTGAATTAGTCTATGGGAAATCCCCCTTGTTTCCAGTGGAATTTGAGATTAGTACACTTAGAACAGCTCTAGAAGTAGGCCTAGATCTATCGGAAGCATAGAAACACCAACTGGAATAGCTGAAAAAGTTGGATGAGATTCAAGCAGTAGCTGTCTAGAAAACCACTTTGCTCAATAGCAGAGAATGAAATGGCATGATAAATTTATCAAAACTAAGGTGTTTCATGTGGGGGACTGGGCATTACTGTATGACTCCCGATTTAAGGATTTCAAAGGCAAGCTTTGCACTTGCTAGATGGGTCCATATCAAGTGGACGCAGTGTTAGACAATGGAACGGTTAGACTGATTGCAATAGATGAGAACCATACCTCATTCTTAGTAAATGGATAGCGTCTAAAAGTATACCACCATCCAGCCTCTAAAGATGCCTTTGTTAAAAATATTTCTGTTGTATCTGATTTAATGGTCATTGGAAAAGAGAATACTCTCACTCTGTCCTAAATATATATATATATATATATATATATAATAATGTTGCTACTTACTTGTTTGCCTTTTGCAGGAATAACAAAGAGATATGGCAAGGAGAAATGTAACACTCGATGTTGTTACTCCACCAAGTGCTATTATTTTACTAAGTGTTGTTACTCTATAACTACTGTTACTCCATAACTGTTGTTACTCTGTAGTTGTCGTTACCCCACTAAGTGTCGTTACTCCACTAAGTGTCCTCACTCCATAACTGTTGTTACTTCGTAACTCTAGTTACTCCGTAGCTATTGTTACTTCACAACTTCCGTTACACTACTGATGTTGTTACTCCACTAGTGTCGTTACTCTATAATTGTTGTTACTTCGTAGCTGCTATTACTCCACAACTACTGTTACTTTGCCGGTGTTGTTACTCCACAGCTGTTGTTACTCCACTGGTGTCGTTACTCCGCAGCGGCTATTACTCAGCCAGTGCCATTACTCTGCAACTATTGTTACTCCATCAGTGTCGTTACTCCACCATTTCCATTACTCCGCTAGTGCCATTACTCCGTAACTGTCGTTACTCGCTGTGCTGTTACTCGTTGTGTTGTTACTAGCTGTTGCTGCTACTCTGTCAGACATTTTGCTGCTACTCCGTTAGAAATTTTTCCGCTACTCTACCATAAGGCAGGTCCATAGGTACATCTCCGTCAATTTCATGGATTTAATTAAAAATTCCAAAAAGGACGTTAAAGCGTGCCGTGGACAGCCATCATTAAGGTTGGGGGGGAACTGTCATAATGGATGACGACGTACCTTGAAAAAACATTTATGACACATGATCCTCAACAGCTGAATCTAATAATTTTAGTACTCCATAATCATACCTGTGATGCGTTGGGATGCGTATTCATATGTGCCGAGTCATACCAGTCACCCTCCCAACAAGCTACATTAAATTTCTGAAATATCCCATAGTACCACCTTAATTTGTTATCATTTCCAAATGTACTAGTGCTATTCATCTGTTGTTTCCAAATTGACCATGACGTTATTTCAGTTTCCAATTGTTTGGAGACCTATCACTCTCCCCTGCCAGCCAACTGCAATCGTCGCACTAATTCCACTTCCACAGCAATGGGTGGCCGATCTATTCGACATGAACCTGAGAATACGAGGAGAATTCAGAACAATCGGGAGGTGTGGGAGGTTTTCTAGAACATAGGTTGGGATGTTTAATTCGACAGGGAAAGGGGGTCGAATGAAGAAATGATGGCGGAATTTGCAATGAACTTGGGAGAAGGAGGCTCTCTGGTTCGTGGAATCGAGATACCTATAATAGAGGAAATCATTGTGAAAGTCAGTGGGATTCCTCAAGTCGGGCAATGATGGTTTTTGAGAAGGACCGCCCTCCCAGAATTCCTTGAGGCCTTTCTACAAGCGAGTGAGAGTATTGCATAGAAGGGTCAGGGGTATGACAGAAACTGACTACTACATCCATGGGGAGGAGTAGAAGAGTTCGTCATAAAATATATGACGTGTGAAGGAAGATACTCCACCATCTTCAAATACCATCTCCGCATACTAGCTCACCTGCGATTTCCACAAGAAGAAGATTTTTCAATGAATGTGCCCTATTTTCTACCAAAGAGCCTTCACTTAATGGCACATTCACCTCAAGGGTCATGACAGGTATTGGCGGTCACCACTCACCACGGGTTGGTTCAGTTATTGATAATGAATGCCATTAGACAAAACCTGATTCCATGGGAGTTGTTTCAGGATTCCACAAAGGAACAAATAGTAATTGTTGTGGTCGCTAGGTGTTGAGGGATTTGCTCCCCTAGGGATTTTGGGTGGAAACCCTAGAAGACTGAAAGTTGTCTAAATAGAGAAACACACATTCACACAACCATTATGCTATTATAAGCAAATTCTATAGTAAGAGGGGTGTACCTCAGGTCCTACGTTTGAGAAGTTCCTTAAGGGTCCAAACCCTTCTTCAAGTCCCTTTTGCTCCTTTGTCTTGCAAAACAACCAATTCCAAAGAACACAACAATATATGGACAAAGACTTATAAAGAAATCATCTTCATGTTATAAAGGAAGGTAGTTAGTATGAACTTTAAACAACCATTCACATATGAATTCAAATATGAACATCATAAACATAAAGAAGATGCATACCAAGAACCAAGACGTGTTTCTTTATTATAGACAAATAGAATGTACAAAAGGAGTAATATCACTTGAGTAACCTTTCACAGGCTCCAAGCAAAGCTTCCTTCTGGATTCGTCCAGCCTCAAGCCTTTAGCATATCTCCTTCCAAGACTCACTCCATGATGCCATAACTAGTGGATGAACATCAACACACAAGGAAACAAGGGTTTCCTGTACAAATGGGGGAAGTGCAGAAGGCACAAGGGTCTTCAGACCTGGTCAGGGCGAAAAATCTCAGTATAATAACCTTTCTCTCTCTTCTCTCCTCCCTTAGGCCTTCCCTTTGATGTCTTTTTATACCAATCCAAAGTAGTTTTTTAGTTGGGAATTGGTTGGGAACAGTTTGGGCCACGGGCACTAACAGGTGATCAGCAGGTAAAACCCGCGATCTCCGCTCGAAAATAAGGAGTTTTATATTTTTTTAAGTGCTTTAATACATATACGCAGGTTGGTTATATGCCTACCCGCGTATACATGCGTTTAACTCAGGGCAATGTCGCATACAAGGAATAAAACACTGTTTTTAAAATTTTGGACCAGGTCTGGAAGGAGGGGTTGCCCTAGGCTATGAGTGCAGCATCACAAACCATAATAGTGAGATTTGGAGCTATAACAGATGCCCCCTAATATATGAGGTTAGAAGGGGTACATGATGGCCGAAATATATTAAGCAAGTACATGGAAAGGAAATCTACCAAAAATCGAGGAGTACTTCACTAGAATTCAGCCTGCCAAGCCACAAAAGGAAATCAGAAAGAAACGCCGTCTGAGGCGGGCATACCCATGCTCAGAGAATGAAAAGCATGTACGCATATCAAGTACAAGAGGATCCACTAAGTATACAAGTATAAATGACTAGAAAATACATAATGGATCATCTGATCATGATCGAACAAGTACATGTCTGAATATCACATATAAAACTGTCAATGATGTTGAAAAATACAACGGATCACTGATACCAAAGACTGATCCCAAAAGGTACCAACTGAACATTATGGAAAAGGATGGTACTACACTGCAAACTCAAGTGCCCACATATAGAATGTCACCATAACTGACTGCAACATATAAGGTGGAGTGGTATCAACTAGCAGCAATAGGAGCAACTGTCAAGTGAACCAATGAATGTTGATACACCCTGAGGTCTTCACCGACTGTTGTGGTACATTTTTACACCATGGGAATAAATGATCCGAAGTCGACCATGTGAGAAATAGTTTGATTACCGGTCATTGATGTATACCGTTAACAAACGCGAGACTACTCACCGATAATGATAATGAGTGTCAAGGTACCCAATAAAATCCAGCAAGTGTGAATAGATGAGCCAGAGTCGAACACCTGTAAGAATCTATCGATCAAGAGACAATGATGGTTTCCCACTTTCGATAGCGAAGGATCTGCCACTAATGACTGCAAACCCCAAGGTACTGCCGAATGGACTCTAGATCTTTGCCCCAGAGCAATTAGTCGAAGTCGATAGGGAAACATCCGCTAGAAGGAAGGCATTAAGGCATCCTTCATCAATGTACCGCGAGTGTAACTCGTAGGCCAATAATGTGGAAGGAATTGGACGAAAGAGATGCAGTAACCCAACCGATGTATGTTTCCAGCGTACACAAGATGTGGCTAGCGCATGATAGAAACCCTCTGAACCAACCAATAATAAAAGCTGACAAAGAGGCGAGGTATCCACCAATAGGGTCAAATGGAAACCAAGGTACTGCGCGAATCCTAATGTGTGATGGTGTAAGCTATCGTTGAACACAAGGGAAACCACTCAGTCAAAAACCCATGATACTGATCGATGCTGAGCACAAGGTAACCTATCAATAATGAAAATAGGGCCAGGGTGCACCTCTAGGCCTGTCCTCAGAGCAAGATGTTGTCATCGATAAGGACAAGACCCCCCAGCAAGAAGTCAATGGAGACCTTCTCAAACCGGCACAAGTAAAGGACCAATATAACTGATGTGATAATAGACATGACACTGAAAACCGGGATGGCCGACTGAAAAATGAGTCAAGAGATACTGCAGAGAGGCTGACTCAGGCTAACTTCCCTTGAAAAAAAGCATGACTCAATGTGACTATCTGGCAGCATATGATGACTAGGTATAAGTTTGTCATGCAGGAGGCACGAATGAGCCCTCCATATGATTGGAAGAGATAACCAATCGGGGGAGAACTGACTCAATAACAAGGTTAAGGCGTACCTAAGTCAAACTAAATCCCACCCACATGGAGGAGACTTTGTTTTGAGTGTTTTGTTCAAGGGCGACATGACTAACTCTAGCTGCCAATAATAAATGGAAATACTGTCCCGTTCCCGCTCTTTTTGGAATATTTAATTTTTTTGTCTTTTTCTGTTGAGCTTGAAAAAGAATAAAAGAATGCTATGGTATAGTGGAAAGAATTAGTGTCGATGAAACAGATGATCTAGTTCCTGGGAATGGAACATTCCTATGCTCAATGCAGGGAGGTGAAAACTGGTTAGTGACACTAAAAGGTGTGTTCCTTCCACGGATCAACGTGTGTCAAGTTGCAGAAGTCAAAGGTATGCAACGTTGATTTTGCAGTCGTCATGGTCAAAAGTTGGCTTAAACACGAGTCCAAGTGAAGCCGGCTCTAGGCCAAAAGGTGCAAATGGTCAACATGCAATGCAGTAGTACAACTCAACACAAAGGAGCCTCTAGGGTATAAGGCGAGAACAAAGCGAAGAAGCTAAGAGAAATGAGTCTTCAATGCATAAGTCATGGTGGGACTACAGAGGACTCCCGAGCCTACTCAAATTGAAGCAGCATGGGCAACAAATGTTAGTGAGGTGCTAACTACGATGCCAATGTAAAGGATGGCTCTACCATCGTGTCATGATTTTAAAAATCGGCGAGTGAAGATGGCTTACTAACCATAACATGATGGGATAGACCCTATGGCAAATGTATCGACAGATGGAGGCTAGTATGCATGATGCAACGGAAAAATGATGTCCCTAACCTATATGCTAGTGAAAAAACGATACCTGCCATGACGGGTCAACAGTCATGGAACCGTCTCGAAAAAGTCGAAAATGCCCAAAATGTCTTGAAAAGCAAACCATTCTCGACACTCCAAGCTCCCAAGTTAAAAGTCACATGAGACCAAACAAAATGAAATTTTGAAAAAATTTTGCATTTTCAAAACTT